>CAWUFW010020064.1:0-163564 GCA_963921515.1 Calotriton arnoldi
CGTCAGAGTTAACATGTCTTTCTCTCTAGAAGGGTGGAATGCTACCCCCGCCGCCAGGATTGGCGGGGGGTAGTATTCCAAGATGTTTGACCCCAAACACGACATGTTTAGGTGCAGCCATTCCAAAGTTAGCATTTTACCGCGAGGATATAATGCGCTTAAGAGTATATGGTCAGGCTGCACTACAAACAGCATCAGAGATGGTCTCCGAACGCTGCAGAGGGGCCCTGCTCATGCAGGGGCACCCTCTCACATAGGAACTATGCACTCTGCCTTTAGGATTGATAAGGCCTGCCTTAGGAGTGACTTATAGGTTTATATGTGTGTATGTATTTCAGTGATATGGGTAACCTATATCACAGTAAGGGGTGCATGCACCACCTTACCCAGGCTGCAGTAGCAGACCTGTGGTGTCAGTTTGGATGGCCTTCCAGGGGTGGCATAATACATGCTGCAGCCCCTGGCAGGCCTCTGAGGTACCTATGCCCTTGGTACATAGTATACCATATACTAGGGACTTATAAGGGCACTCCAGATTCCAATCAGAGATGTGCCTAAGGCACATGGAAACCATTTTAGAGAGGAAGCAGCTAGGCTGGGGTTCTGATTAGCAGGGACCCAGCCAGACTAATGTCGAAAAACAGTGAAGCATCAGCAAAAAGTGGGGGTACCCATGTGAAGCAGATCCTACTCTCCTACAATCCTCATCATCATCCACAGGAGGGATTGGGTTTTCCAGGTCAGGGTCATTGTCACCCTCCTGGCCAGTTTCAGAGGGGGGGCTGGGGGTATTTGTACCCCTGGCCTCCTCCTCTTCTCCTGCCCCACCCTCAGCTCCTACCCCTTCAGTCCCTACAGGCTTACTAAGGTCATAAGCCACCAAAAACTCCTTGAGGTGTTGGGTGGTGGGGCTTTGGCCTGTCCTTATTTTTCTCAAGTTACATAAAGCTCTCAATTCCAAGAATGGGAGTGTATCATACTTGGAGGGTGGAAGCTCAATGGCTTCCTGCAAGGATTCTTTGGATCCTCCACTTAAAGACATTACTAGTGTGGTGTGGTGTATGCACTACCTACTCTAGTGTGGCCTACTAAACTCTCTTGAGTTGTAGAAAGGGTTGTGCTATCCCTTAACACACAACTCTAAGTTCAGTAGAACTTACTGTATTCTAAGCTTAAATTATATGTACCTTAGGTACCTTTAGTGGTTTTCAGTTGATCAATTCAATTGAGATTATCTGGTAAAACAATAGCAAGCTGGAATCCCACACGCTGCACACCAATGTGAGAAGTTGGCCTGGCATATGCTGTCCACTAATTATAGTGGGCACCTTGCACCCGTCCAAACAACCCCTTATTGGAGATAGGTTAAAGACAACCTTATTGAAAGCTATCCTAGTGGTAGCTATGGAGAGCAGCCTTCAGGCTAAGTCTTGAAGGAATGTAAAGCAGCTTGTTTTACCAGTCTATAATCTCTTGAGTGACCAAATGAAAGAGCACCACACCAGGTATATATTCAAAATATATGTATTTATTGCTAAACACACCCCTCTAGTCTCTTTATGAGGCTAGAGTTCGAAGTACATAAGTTATAAGTTATCAAATCACAGTAATAGCACAAATACACGTTTGGGCCCTAGGGGCGTACCAAACCATATACCAATAAAGTGGTATGCGAACCACGACTGAACTAGACACTAGGCCTAGAGCCTCTAGAAGTGCTTGGACCACAAGGAACCACCCAAGGTAGTGACACAGGGGACCTACGGGAGACGCGTGCAGTGTAAATACACAACCGCGATACGCCGTTGACTTCTATGGAGAAAGTCGGGATCGGGAAATTATAGAAAAGGGACACTTAAAAGAGGACTAGGACAAAACCCTTTGAGATCTAGGAATTGAAGAGTCTCTACCCACGGGAGCACCGGAGTACTCGTGTTACCTCACCCAGGGAAGCCGGGTGCATAGGTGCCTTTCGGGGTCGGGTTTCGTCGTCGATTCGAATGGCGATCTGCTGCAAAGTGCTGCTGGCGGCCAAGAGAAAAGTGTCCGGGTGGATCCAAGAGTGGATCGGAGTTCTGAAGAACCTGAAAGCAGAGGGGACAGAGTCTGGGTCACTAGCCAGTGACCAGGAAGGCGATGGACAGATGCCCACCGATGTCGAGTGCTTCAGGTGCGTTGACGGTCGTCTTGACTCTTCAGCCACGAGGTCCAGGAGGCGTTGTCGGCAACCAGGAGCAGGATTCGCGCTGGTACACGATGTTTGTCGAGTGCTGAGGTGTCGGCGACCGGATTGGACCCAACAAGCCTTGGCAACGGCAAGTCTCGGTGAAGATGTAGATTGTCGATGGTGCAGACCAGCAAGGTCTGTGAAACTCACTAAGCAAGGGTAAGTGAGGGCAGGCCTGGAGCAACCAGGATGCCAAGAAAGAAAAGGATTGGCCTACGTTAAGGGCTACTAGCCAACGGGCTAGCGACCGCGAAGGAGCCTCATGACGCCGCACGTGGAGCTGGCTTGCAGGACACTCGTGGAGTGGGGGCCAGTGATCTTCGGTGCAGGTGGTGCTGTAGGCTAGGGCTACTCGGAGCCCAAAGCACGACTTCTTGGGAGACCCAAAAGATGATGCACTTGCAAATGTGCTCGGTGTCCAGGTGTCACGGTCTCAAGTCACCCACGATAGCCACGGCCCTCAGCTTTGCTGGGGACTCAGGGTCGCCTCGGGGAAGTCTGAGAATCCACCTCTGGTGATGCGATGACTTCGGCGTCCGACGGGAGCTTCAGAAATGCGAACCGGACAGATGCTTCTTTGGTGCCTGCCAAGCAGGGGAGTCACTCCTTGACCCCAAGGGAGATTCTTCTGTCCTCTAATCGTGAGTAGAGCGTCGAAGGTCCAGGATTCAGTTTCAGAGTTTCGTCCAGGGATAATCTAAAGTCCTAAGGACTGGGTTCCTACCTTTATTCTAAAAATAGGGGTTGGACTACTCTGTGGCCCCACCTATGGGTGGGTCAGGGCAGAGGGGTGGCTACACCCCTTTCCCTTTGTCCAGTTCGCGCCAAAGCAGGGGCTGCTAGCCCCTGATCCGGTTTGAACTGGGGTATGCACAGGTACACCAAGTGTGCCCCCAGTGCAGGACTTCAAAGCACACAGATGGTGCTCCCGCCCAGCCCCAATACACATTATCCTGTCTGGGGAGGTGGTCACACCTCCCTGCAACAGGAAACCTATTGTCCAGGCCTCCCCTGCCGGAGTTTCGTCCAGCAGCAGGAGGCCAGACCCGTGTCTGTGGCAGCAGCATCCATTTTGTGATGCCAGGGCTTTGGAGAGAAGTTACCGGGTTAGTCAGGGTTGACATGTCTTTCCCTCTAGAAGGGTGGAATGCTACCCCGCCACCAGAATTGGCGGGGGGGTAGTATTCCAAGATGTTTGACACCAAACACGACATGTTTAGGTGCAGCCATTCCAAAGTTAGCATTTTACCGCGAGGATATAATGCGCTTAAGAGTATATGGTCAGGCTGCACTACAAACAGCATCAGAGATGGTCTCCGAACGCTGCAGAGGGGCCCTGCTCGTGCAGGGGCACCCTCTCACATAGGAACCATGCACTCTGCCTTCAGGGTTGATAAGGCCTGCCTTAGGAGTGACTTATAGGTTTATATGTGTGTATGTATTTCGTGATATAGGTAACCTATATCACAGTAAGGGGTGCATGCACCACCTTACCCAGGCTGCAGTAGCAGACCTGTGGTGTCAGTTTGGGTGGCCTTCCAGGGGTGGCATAATACATGCTGCAGCCCCTGGCAGGCCTCTGAGGTACCTATGCCCTTGGTACATAGTATACCATATACTAGGGACTTATAAGGGCACTCCAGATCCCAATCAGTGATGTGCCTAAGGCACATGGAAACCATTTTAGAGAGGAAGCAGCTAGGCTGGGGTTCTGATTAGCAAGGCCCCAGCCAGACTAATGTCGAAAAACAGTGAAGCATCAGCAAAAAGTGGGGGTACCCCTGTGAAGCAGATCCTACTCTCCTACAGTGCTGGAGGTGGTGTTTCAGGGTTTAGGGCAGTGCAGTGGTGTTCGGGCAGTGTAGGCGGTCGTGCTGGGGCTGATGTTTCAGGGTTTAGGGCAGTGCAGTGATGTTCGGGCAGTGTAGGGGGTCTTGCTGGGGGTAGTTTTTCAGGGTTTAGGGCAGTGCAGTGGTGTTCGGGCAGTGTAGGGGGTCATGCTGGGGATGGTGTTTTCAGGGTTTAGGGCAGTGCAGTGGTGTTCGGGCAGTGTAGGGGGTCGTGCTGGGGGTAGTGTTTCAGGGTTTAGGGCAGTGCAGTGGTGTTCGGGCATTGTAGGGGGTCGTGCTGGGGGTGTTGTTTCAGGGTTTAGGGCAGTGCAGTGGTATACGGGCAGTGTAGGGGGTCGTGCTGGGGTAGTGTTTTAGGGTTTAGGGCAGTGCAGTGGTGTTCGGGCAGTGTAGGGGGTCGTGCTGGGGTAGTGTTTTAGGGTTTAGGGCAGTGCAGTGGTGTTTGTGCAGTGTAGGGGGTCGTGCTGGGGTAGTGTTTTAGGGTTTAGGGCAGTGCAGTGGTGTTCGGGCAGTGTAGGGGGTCATGCTGGGGGTGGTGTTTCAGGGTTTAGGGCAGTGCAGTGGTGTTCGGGCAGTGTAGGGGGACGTGCTGGGGGTGGTGTTTCAGGGTTTAGGGCAGAGCAGTGGTGTTCGGACAGTGTAGGGGGTCGTGCTGGGGGTAGTGTTTTAGGGTTTAGGGTAGAGCAGTGGTGTTCGGGCAGAGTAGGGGGTCATGCTGGGGGTGGTGTTTAGAGTTTAGGGCAGTGCAGTGGTGTTTGGGCAGTGTAGGGGGTCATGCTGGGGGTAGTGTTTCAGGGTTTAGGGCAGTGCAGTGGTGTTCGGGCAGTGTAGGGGTCATGCTGGGGGTGGTGTTTCAGGGTTTAGGGCAGTGCAGTGGTGTTCGGGCAGTGTAGGGGGTCGTGCAGGGGGTGGTGTTTCAGGGTTTAGGGCAGTGCAGTGGTGTTCAGGCAGTGTAGGGGGTCATGCAGGGGTGGTGTTTCAGGGTTTAGGGCAGTGCAGTGGTGTTCAGGCAGTGTAGGGGTTTTGCTGGGGGTGGTGTTTCAGGGTTTAGTGCACTGGTGTTTGGGCAGTGTAGGGGGTCTTGCTGGGGGGAGTGTTTCAGGGTTTAGGGCAGTGCAGTGGTGTTCGGGCAGTGTAGGGGTCTTTGCTGGGGCTGGTATTTCAGGGTTTAGGGCAGTGCAGTGGTGTTCGGGCAGTGTAGGGGGTCGTGCTGGGGCTGGTGTTTCAGGGTTTAGGTCAGTGCAGTGGTGTTCGGGCAGTGTAGGGGGTCGTGCTGGGGCTGGTGTTTCAGGGTTTAGGGGAGTGCAGTGGTGTTCGGGCAGTGTAGGCGGTCGTGCTGGGGCTGGTGTTTCAGGGTTTAGGGGAGTGCAGTGGTGTTCGGGCAGTGTAGGCGGTCGTGCTGGGGCTGGTGTTTCAGGGTTTAGGGAGTGCAGTGGTGTTCGGGCAGTGTAGGGGGTCGTGCTGGGGGTGGTGTTTCAGGGTTTAGGGCAGTGCAGTGGTGTTCGGGCAGTGTAGGGGTCGTGCTGGGGCTGGTGTTTCAGGGTTTAGGGCAGTGCAGTGGTGTTCGGGCAGAGTAGGGGTCGTGCTGGGGGTGGTGTTTAGGGTTTAGGGCAGTGCAGTGGTGTTCGGGCAGTGTAGGGGGTCGTGCTGGGGGAGGTGTTTCAGGGTTTAGGGCAGTGCAGTGGTGTTCGGGCAGTGTAGAGGGTCGTGCAGGGGGTGGTGTTTCAGGGTTTAGGGCAGTGCAGTGGTGTTCAGGCAGTGTAGGGGGTCATGCAGGGGGTGGTGTTTCAGGGTTTAGGGCAGTGCACTGGTGTTCGGGCTGTGTAGGGGGTCTTGCTGGGGGTGGTGTTTCAGGGTTTAGTGCACTGGTGTTCGGGCAGTGTAGGGGGTCTTGCTGGGGGTGGTGTTTCAGGGTTTAGGGCAGTGCAGTGGTGTTCGGGCAGTGTAGGGGTCTTTGCTGAGGCTGGTATTTCAGGGTTTAGGGCAGTGCAGTGGTGTTCGGGCAGTGTAGGGGGTCGTGCTGGGGGTGGTGTTTCAGGGTTTAGGGCAGTGCAGTGGTGTTCGGGCAGTGTAGGGGGTCGTGCTGGGGGTGGTGTTTCAGGGTTTAGGGCAGTGCAGTGGTGTTCGGGCAGTGTAGGGGGTCGTGCTGGGGGTGGTGTTTCAGGGTTTAGGGCAGTGCAGTGGTGTTCGGGCAGTGTAGGGGGTCATGCTGGGGCTGGTGTTTCAGGGTTTTCGGCAGTGCAGTGGTGTTCGGGCAGTGTAGCGGGTCGTGCTGGGGCTGGTGTTTCAGGGTTTAGGGCAGTGCAGTGGTGTTCGGGCAGAGTAGGGGGTCGTGCTGGGGCTGGTGTTTGAGGGTTTAGGGCAGTGCAGTGGTGTTCATGCAGTGTAGGGGGTCGTGCTGGGGCTGGCGTTTCAGGGTTTAGGGCAGTGCAGTGGTGTTCGGGCAGTGTAGGGGGTCGTGCTGGGGCTGGTGTTTCAGGGTTTAGGGCAGTGCAGTGGTGTTCGGGCAGTGTAGGGGGTCGTGCTGGGGCTGGTGTTTCAGGGTTTAGGGCAGTGCAGTGGTGTTCGGGCAGAGTAGGGGTCGTGCTGGGGGTGGTGTTTAGGGTTTAGGGCAGTGCAGTGGTGTTCGGGCAGTGTAGGGGGTCATGCTGGGGGAGGTGTTTCAGGGTTTAGGGCAGTGCAGTGGTGTTCGGGCAGTGTAGAGGGTCGTGCAGGGGGTGGTGTTTCAGGGTTTAGGGCAGTGCAGTGGTGTTCAGGCAGTGTAGGGGGTCATGCAGGGGTGGTGTTTCAGGGTTTAGGGCAGTGCACTGGTGTTCGGGCTGTGTAGGGGGTCTTGCTGGGGGTGGTGTTTCAGGGTTTAGTGCACTGGTGTTCGGGCAGTGTAGGGGTCTTGCTGGGGGTGGTGTTTCAGGGTTTAGGGCAGTGCAGTGGTGTTCGGGCAGTGTAGGGGTCTTTGCTGGGGCTGGTATTTCAGGGTTTAGGGCAGTGCAGTGGTCTTCGGGCAGTGTAGGGGGTCGTGCTGGGGCTGGTGTTTCAGGGTTTAGGTCAGTGCAGTGGTGTTCGGGCAGTGTAGGGGGTCGTGCTGGGGCTGGTGTTTCAGGGTTCAGGGCAGTGCAGTGGTGTTCGGGCAGTGTAGGGGGTCGTGCAGGGGGTGGTGTTTCAGGGTTTAGGGCAGTGCAGTGGTGTTCGGGCAGTGTAGGGGGTCGTCCTGGGGCTGGTGTTTCAGGGTTTAGGGCAGTGCAGTGGTGTTCGGGCAGTGTAGGTGGTCATGCTGGGGCTTGTGTTTCAGGGTTTATGGCAGTGCAGTGGTGTTTGGGCAGAGTTGGGGGTCGTGCTGGGGCTGGTGTTTCAGGGTTTAGGGCAGTGCAGTGGTGTTCGTGCAGTGTAGGGGGTCATGTTGGGGCTGGTGTTTCAGGGTTTAGGACAGTGCAGTCGTGTTCGGGCAGTGTAGGGGGTCGTGCTGGGGCTGGTGTTTCAGGGTTTAGGGCAGTGCAGTGGTGTTCGTGCAGTGTAGGGGGTCGTGCTGGGGCTAGTGTTTCACGGTTTAGGGCAGTGCAGTGGTGTTCGGGCAGTGTAGGGGGTCATGCTGGGGCTAGTGTTTTAGGGTTTTGGGCAGAGCAGTGGTGTTCGGGCAGTGTAGGGGGTCGTGCTGGGGGTGGTGTTTCAGGGTTTAGGGCAGTGCAGTGGTGTTCGGGCAGTGTAGGGAGTCTTGCTGGGGGTGGTGTTTCAGGGTTTAGGGCAGTGGTGTTCAGGCAGTGTAGGGGGTCGTGCTGAGGGTGATGTTTCAGGGTTTAGGGCAGTGCAGTGGTGTTCGGGCAGTGTAGGGGGTCTTCCTGGGGTTAGTGTTTCAGGGTTTAGGGCAGTGCAGTGGTGTTCGGGCAGTGTAGGGGGTCATGCCGGGGGTGGTGTTTTCAGGGTTTAGGGCAGTGCAGTGGTGTTCGGGCAGTGTAGGGGGTCGTGCTGGGGGTAGTGTTTCAGGGTTTAGGGCAGTGCAGTGGTGTTCGGGCATTGTAGGGGGTCGTGCTGGGGGTGGTGTTTCAGGGTTTAGGGCAGTGCAGTGGTATACGGGCAGTGTAGGGGGTCGTGCTGGGGTAGTGTTTTAGGGTTTAGGGCAGTGCAGTGGTGTTCGGGCAGTGTAGGGGTCGTGCTGGGGTAGTGTTTTAGGGTTTAGGGCATGGCAGTGGTGTTTGTGCAGTGTAGGGGGTCGTGCTGGGGTAGTGTTTTAGGGTTTAGGGCAGTGCAGTGGGGTTCGGGCAGTGTAGGGGGTCGTGCTGGGGCTGGTGTTTCAGGGTTTAGGGCAGTGCAGTGGTGTTCGGGCAGTGTAGGGGTCTTGCTGGGGGTGGTGTTTCAGGGTTTAGGGCAGTGGTGTTCAGGCAGTGTAGGGGGTCGTGCTGGGGCTGATATTTCAGGGTTTAGAGCAGTGCAGTGGTGTTCGTGCAGTGTAGGGGGTCATGTTGGGGCTGGTGTTTCAGGGTTTAGGGCAGTGCAGTCGCGTTCGGGCAGTGTAGGGGGTCGTGCTGGGGCTGGTGTTTCAGGGTTTAGGGCAGTTCAGTGGTGTTCGGGCAGTGTAGGGGGTCGTGCTGGGGCTGGTGTTTCAGGGTTTAGGGCAGTGCAGTGGTGTTTGTGCAGTGTAGGGGGTCGTGCTGGGGCTAGTGTTTCACGGTTTAGGGCAGTGCAGTGGTGTTCGGGCAGTGTAGGGGGTCATGCTGGGGCTAGTGTTTTAGGGTTTTGGGCAGAGCAGTGGTGTTCGGGCAGTGTAGGGGGTCGTGCTGGGGGTGGTGTTTCAGGGTTTAGGGCAGTGGTGTTCAGGCAGTGTAGGGGATCGTGCTGAGGGTGATGTTTCAGGGTTTAGGGCAGTGCAGTAGTGTTCGGGCAGTGTAGGGGGTCTTGCTGGGGGTAGTGTTTCAGGGTTTAGGGCAGTGCAGTGGTGTTCGGGCAGTGTAGGGGGTCATGCTGGGGGTGGTGTTTTCAGGGTTTAGGGCAGTGCAGTGGTGTTCTGGCAGTGTAGGGGGTCGTGCTGGGGGTAGTTTTTCAGGGTTTAGGGAAGTGTAGTGGTGTTCGGCCATTGTAGGGGGTCGTGCTGGGGGTTGTGTTTCAGGGTTTAGGGCAGTGCAGTGGTATACGGGCAGTGTAGGGGTCGTGCTGGGGTAGTGTTTTAGGGTTTAGGGCAGTGCAGTGGTGTTCGGGCATTGTAGGGGGTCGTGCTGGGGGTGGTGTTTCAGGGTTTAGGGCAGTGCAGTGGTGTTCGGGCAGTGTAGGGGTCGTGCTGGGGTAGTGTTTTAGGGTTTAGGGCAGTGCAGTGGTGTTCGGGCAGTGTAGGGGGTCGTGCAGGTGGTGGTGTTTCAGGGTTTAGGGCAGTGCAGTGGTGTTCGGGCAGTGTAGGGGGTCATGCAGGGGGTGGTGTTTCAGGGTTTAGGGCAGTGCAGTGGTGTTCGGCCAGTGTAGGGGGTCGTACTGGGGCTGGTGTTTCAGGGTTTTGGACAGAGCAGTGGTGTTCGGGCAGTGAGGGGGTCGTGCTGGGGATGGTGTTTCAGGGTTTAGGGCAGTGCAGTGGTGTTCGGGAAGTGTAGGGTGTCTTGCTGGGGGTGGTGTTTCATGGTTTAGGGCAGTGGTGTTCGGGCAGTGTAGGGGGTCTTGCTGGGGGTGATGTTTCAGGATTTAGGGCAGTGCAGTGGTGTTCGGGCAGTGTAGGGGGTCGTGCTGGGGGTGGTGTTTCAGGGTTTAGGGCAGTGCAGTGGTGTTCGGGCAGTGTAGGGGGTCGTGCTGGGGGTGGTGTTTCAGGGTTTAGGGCAGTGCAGTGGTGTTCGGGCAGTGTAGGGGTCGTGCTGGGGTGGTGTTTCAGGGTTTAGGGCAGTGCAGTGGTGTTCGGGCAGTGTAGGGGGTCATGCTGGGGCTGGTGTTTCAGGGTTTTCGGCAGTGCAGTGGTGTTCGGGCAGTGTAGCGGGTCGTGCTGGGGCTGGTGTTTCAGGGTTTAGGGCAGTGCAGTGGTGTTCGGGCAGAGTAGGGGGTCGTGCTGGGGCTGGTGTTTCAGGGTTTAGGGCAGTGCAGTGGTGTTCATGCAGTGTAGGGGGTCGTGCTGGGGCTGGCGTTTCAGGGTTTAGGGCAGTGCAGTGGTGTTCGGGCAGTGTAGGGGGTCGTGCTGGGGCTGGTGTTTCAGGGTTTAGGGCAGTGCAGTGGTGTTCGGGCAGTGTAGGGGGTTGTGCTGGGGCTGGTGTTTTAGGGTTTAGGGCAGTGCAGTGGTGTTTGGGCAGTGTAGGGCGTTGTGCTGGGGGTGGTGTTTCAGGGTTTAGGGCAGTGCAGTGGTGTTCGGGCAGTGTAGGGGGTTTTGCTGGGGGTGGTTTTTCAGGGTTTAGGGCAGTGGTGTTCAGGCAGTGTAGGGGGTCTTGCTGGGGGTGATGTTTCAGGGTTTAGGGCAGTGCTGTGGTGTTCGGGCAGTGTAGGGGGTCGTGCTGGGGGTAGTGTTTCAGGGTTTAGGGCAGTGTAGTGGTATACGGGCAGTGTAGGGGTCGTGCTGGGGTAGTGTTTTAGGGTTTAGGGCAGTGCAGTGGTATTCGGGCATTGTAGGGGGTCGTGCTGGGGGTAGTGTTTCAGGGTTTAGGGCAGTGCAGTGGTGTTCGGGCAGTGTAGGGGGTCATGCTGGGGGTGGTGTTTCAGGGTTTAGGGCAGTGCAGTGGTGTTCGGGCAGTGTAGCGGGTCGTGCTGGGGGTGGTGTTTCAGGGTTTAGGGCAGTGCAGCGGTGTTTGGGCATTGTAGGGGGTCGTGCTGGGGTGGTGTTTCAGGGTTTAGGGCAGTGCAGTGGTGTTCGGGCAGGGTAGGGGGTGGTGCTGGGGGTGGTGTGTCAGGGTTTAGGGCAGTGCAGTGGTGTTCGGGCAGTGTAGGCGGTCGTACTGGGCTAGTGTTTTAGGGTTTAGGGCAGTGCAGTGGTGTTCGTTCAGTGTAGTGGGTCGTGCTGGGGTAGTGTTTTAGGGTTTAGGGCAGTGCAGTGGTGTTTGTGTAGTGAGCGCTGCGTCGCTAGGCGAGACCTAAAAAGCATTGCACCAAGATGGCTGCCAACACTTCCTGGATTGAAGTGTTGGCAGCCAATTAGAGCCAAGCTCGTGCTTGTGTAGTTAGGTCCCGCCCAGATATATAAAGATTTTTTTCCTTTAATATCTCGAAAACTACTGAACGGATTTACACCATTTTTAAAAAGGTCGCTTTCTGAACCAAGCACTACCTTTTTGCCAAATTTGGGGTAAATCCGTTCAGTTGTTTCGGCTGTAGCCTTGCATAAATTTTCCTATGGGAAATAGATTTTTTGACTCTTATTTTTTGAATTTCTCTGGAATTACTGAACGGATTTACACCATTTAAAAAAAAGGGCGCTTTCTGAACCAAGCACTACCTTTTTCCCAAATTTGTTGTAATTCCGTTCAGCAGTTCGTGCTGTAGCCGTGGCTAAAGTTTCCTATGGAAAATAACATGGAGAAAACATGTTTTGGGACCCCCCTTTTTTCTCGGCCCCCGCTTGCCGAATCACCCCGAAACTTTCAGGATAGGAGCTGACTGTAACGGGCCATACGTTTTGAAAATTTCGCGAAGATTCGTCAACCGGCGCCAAGGTTATTGGGAAAAGAATGTTATGATTTTCCTATGGATAATAGGTCCTAACTATATCTATCTACTGGCAACCGCCAGTAGATAATATATATATATATATATATATTCACTGAAAAAACCATAGGCTTTAGGGACAGTTATAGTTAGTTGGACATTGCACTTGTACAAAACCCGTGAAATTCCCCCGTTATAGTTAGTCCAGCTAACTATAACTCGCGCCCCGCAATGCACTGCTGATGACGTCACATATTACATCACTCATGACATGGTCAGTGACATCACTGATGACATCACTGATGACATCTCAAATGACATCACTGATGACATCACTGATGACATCATCCAGTGACTGTGTGTTTCTGTAAAGTTTAAATATTTTTAATATATATAGGAAAAGACGTATTGAAGAATGAATGGGTGTGTAAGTGTCTGTATGGATGATTTAGTAGGTGCGTGACTGACTGTATAAGTGAGTGATTTAAGGTATCTTACTGAATGCATGGGTTAGTGACTAAACAGGGTGAAAGTCTGTATCCGTCTGTCTGTTGCTGTGTAAGTGGCTGCATGTGTTTGTGAATAGCTACATGAGTGTCTATATGAGTTATTGAATGCTTGTGTGAGTATCTGTATGGGTGCCTGAGTGTTTGTGTGGGAGGGGTGTGTGCGACTCTGTGCATAGATGTGTGAGTGGGGGATTCACTGGGTGGATGGTTTCAAGAGTGCATCTGTGATAGACTGTATGGGTGGGTAAGTGTGTGTAAGAGTGTGTTAGTGAGTGAATGTATGTCCCAGTGGTACATGTGTGAGTAACTACATATGTGAAAGGCAGTATATATGTGTGTTGGAGTATATAAATAGCTATAAGCGAGAGTGAGTGATTGTGATAGTGGCTGTATGGATGAGTGTGTGCTTGTATCAGTGATTGTATAAGAGCGTAAGAATGTGCTAGTATTTGTATGAGTAAGTGAGCTGGTGTGTGTATAACTGTATAGGTGAGTAAATGGTAGTGTGTTAAATTATTTGCATGACTGACTAGGTGTGTGAGTACCTCTATGGATGAGTGGCGGTGTTTGAGTGTCTATATAGGAGTATGAGTGCATATGATAGTCCTGTACTGAGTGACCGTAAGTATGAGTGACTGTACGGGTGAGTGAGTGGATGTGTGCGTAGACCTAAGAATCAGTGAGTGGGTATGTAGTTATTGGTGTTGGAGTGTTTATGGTTTTGCGAATGGCAGTCTGTAATTTAGAGTGGGTGTATCAAAGGTTATATTAGGGTGTGAGAAGATGCATGAAATTATCACGTGGATGATGTCATCAGTGATGTCATTTGAGATGTCATCAGTGATGTCATCAGTGATGTCACTGACCATGTCATGAGTGATGTAATATGTGACGTCATCAGCAGTGCATTGCGGGGCGCGAGTTATAGTTAGCTGGACTAACTATAACGGGGAATTTCACGGGTTTTGTACGAGTGCAATGTCCAACTAACTATAACTGTCCCTAAAACCTATGGTTTTTTCAGTGAATTTCAAAGGTTTTTAAATGCTAATTTGTAACTATAACGTCCCTGAAACCTATGGTTTTTTCAGTGAATTTCAAAGGTTTTTTAAATGCTAATTTGTAACTATAACATGTCTGAAACCTACATTTTTTTCAGTGAATTTCAAAGGTTTTGTAAATGACAATTTTTAAATGTATTAATTGTTATATACATTTTTTTCATACTGATTTACTACATTTTCAAAAACATTTTTTTACATATTTTATTTTTAAATTACATTGTAATTACATTATACATTACATTACAAAAATACTTTCTCAGAATGAATTACTTTAGTTTAAATACTTTGCACATAGGCAATAGACTTTTAAGTACAGTAGTTACAGTTGTTGCAATGGGCAACACATTTTTAAACACAATGCAACATTCAGCTCAATGTGAATTTCTAGTTAAATGCAATTAGTTACTTTATGGATTACTTTTCTAACCACAGGACTGGATCCTAGATTCAGTCCTGGAACATCTCCTGTAAACAGTTGAGTAAAAGCGTTTTGGTTACAGTCGTGATTTTTAAGGAATATTATTGTACTTTAAAAGTTGACACTTAGAAACTTTTTCTCATAGAATCACCAATGTTATCCTATGGAAGGAAATTCACTTAGAAGGTAAAAAATGTTATCGTTACATTTTCTTACTCAGTGTTGCATCCTGGATCCAGCACTGGTGCATCTCCTGTAAACAGTTGAAAGAATGCGTTTAAGTCATACAGGCGATTTTTAGGAATATTTGTAGTTTGTGAAAATCGACACTGAAACTTTTCTGCTGAAAACCACACAATGGATTCCTATGGAAGAAAATATAAGTTACTGGTAAGTACGGTTAAAATTACTTTTCAGGATTAGTACTGGGCTGAAAGATGCAGCACTGAGGTCTCTCCTGATAACAGGTGAGTAAATCGGAATTCGTATTTCGGCTGATTTTAGAGGAATATTTTAAAGTTCCAAAACTCCACACTTAGAAGAATTTCCAAGTGAAACCAGTCAATGTTAGCCTATGGAAGGAAATTCAAGTTACTGGTAAGTACGGTTAAAATTACTTTTCAGGACCAGTACTGGGCTGAAAGATGCAGCACTGAGGTCTCTGCTTATAACAGGTGAGTAAATCGGAATTCGTATTTCGGATGATTTTAGAAGAATATTTGCACAATGGTGAAGGGAGGGGCGGGGCCTGAGGTGACATCTGTGCAAACGCGCCCCGTGGCGCGTTTTAAGTTGGGGATTAAGTCCCCTTGAATCCTGAGGGTCCCTAGGGGCCAACTAGCCCACCAGGAACCTCCAATATGCGCCTGGGGGCTGCGTTGCAGAGACGTGTAGAGAGGCCACACCCCTTTACACCTCTCTGCAACGCAGCTCTGTGGCGCTTTCTGGATGTACCTGTTGGGCTAGTTGGCCCTCAGGGACCCACAGGATTGAAGGGGATTTAATTCCCCATCTTAAAACGCGCCACGGGGCCTGTTTGCACACATGTCACCTGAAGCCCCGCCCTCCCTTCACCACTGTGCAAACGCGCCCGTGGCGCGTTTTAAGTTGGGGAATTAAGTCCCCTTGAATCCTGAGGGTCCCCGGAGTCCAACTAGCCCACCATATACCTCCAAAAAGCACCACAGAGCTGCGTTGCAGAGAGGTGTAAAAGGGGCGTGGCCTCTGTACACCTCTCTGCAAGGCAGCCCCTGGCGCATACTGGAGGTTCCTGGTGGGCTAGTTGGCCCCCAGGGACCCCCAGTATTCAAGGGGAATTGTTCTCCCTCTGCAAACGCGCCAGGGGCGCGTTTGCAGAGTGGTGAAGGAAGGGGCGAGGCCTGCGGGGCGATCGTTTTTTTTTTTTTGTCCCTGAAGAGGGGCTGTGTGGCCCCCTTCCTTTTTCTGTTTTTCGGCCCTGGGGACCCCATCCCCCAGGGCCTTACCCCTCTTTTAAATTACAAATTAAAAAAAAACGGGAAGGGGGCCGCGTGGCCCCCTTCCCTGGGCCTGTATTTGCCCCGGGGACCCCATCCCCGGGGCATGGCCTCGATTTTTTTTTTTCAATGGAGGGGGCTGCGTGGCCCCCTCCTCAGGCCATTTAAGGCCCCGGGACCCCATCCCTCGGGGCCGGCCTTTCCTTTTTTTTTTTTCATTTTTAACTTTGGGGAGGGGGCTGCGTGGCCCCTCCCGGGCCACTTATGGCCCCGGGGACCCCATCCCCGGGGCCTGGCCTCACGTTGGAGACTGTGGGGGTCCCCAATCCCCCACAGTCCCGCTGGCTCCCCGTGTCCTAAGGGAGCCGGCATTGCTGTTCCACATGGGGAGCTGCTAAGATGCAGCTCCCCATGTGGAAAGCTATGTGCTTTGGATATTGGAGCGAGAGCAGGTTTCCCTGCTCTCTCTTCCAATATCCAAAGCAGTTTGCTATGGCAGGACGGGAGCCGCGAGGCTCCCGTCCTGTCATTGCAAACAGCAGTGTCCCAGGGTAGGCACCCGGGACACTGCAGGAGCCGGCCCTGGGGGTGGCGGTCCCCAGGGCCATCAAGGGCTCCAGGAGGGGGCCGCGCGGCCCCCCTCCCTACATCAGCACAGCCCCGGGAGGTGGTGGTCCCCGGGCTTCGGGGTCCAAAACGGACCCCCATTTTATTTGTTAGTGCCCCGGGAGGTGGCGGTCTCGGGCGTGTGGGGCTGGAGCCCCCACACAGGTTGTTCAATTTTTTTAAAAAGCCCTGGGGAGGTGGTGGTCCCCGGGCTTGGGGGCCCTTTGAGGCCCCCCACACATTAAATTAACCCCCCCCCACCATGCCCCCGGGACTTGGGCCACCCAGGGGCAAAATACAATCGAAGCGCGGGAGACCGCGCGTCAATTTTTTTTTTTCAGCAGGATTCGCGCACCCTGAGCGCATCCTGCCGATTTAAAAAAAAAATAATTTTTGCCCAGGGGGTCCTTGTGGGACCCCCTGAGCAGACCTAGGGGGTCAGGGTGTTTCTACCCTGCCCCCTTTGTGCGCTTTGCGCACTTGTTTCTGTCCCTAGGTTCTACCGAGGGACAAAATGGCTGCCAACACTTCCTGATTTGGAGTGTTGACAGCCAATTAGCATGCAGCTCGTGGATCGGGAGGGTGCGCGAATCCGACGCGGCCATAGATATCACTATCTTTTTACTTTTGATTTTCTCAGCAACTACTGAACGGATTTACACCATTTAACAAAAGGGTTCTTTCTGAACCAAGAACTACCTCTTTGCCAAATTTGGTGTAATTCCGTTCAGCAGTTCGGGCTGTAGCCGTGTCTAAAGTTTCCTATGGAAAATTGCATGGGGAAAACGCGTTTTGGGACCCCCTTTTTCTCGGCCCCCGCTTGACGAATCCCCCGAGACTTTCAGGGTAGGAGCGGACCGGAGCGGGCCACAAAGTTTGAAAATTTTGCGAAGATACGTCAACCGGCAAGAGAGTTATTTCAAATAGAATGTCGCGGATTTCCTATGGATAATAGGTTGTAACTATAACTATCTACTGGCGACCGCCAGTAGATAATATATATATATATATATATATATATATATATATATTCACTGAAAAAACCATAGGTTTCAGGGGCGTTATAGTTAGTTGGACATTTCACTCGTACAAAACCATAGAAATTCCCTCGTTATAGTTAGTTCAGCTAACTATAACTCGCGCACCCGCAATGCACTGCTGATGACGTCACATATTACATCACTCATGACATGGTCCGTGACATCACTCATGACATCACTGATGACATCTCAAATGACATCACTGATGACATCATCCTTGTGATAGAGTGGCAGACCTCCTCTCACCCTAATATAACCTTTGATACACACACTCAAAAATACAAACTAACATTTTCAAAACAATGGACATACCAATACCAGTTACAACACACCTATTCAGTAATTCCAAGATCTACACACACATCCACTCATTCACCAACAGTCCCTATACAGTCATTCATACATGTACTCACTCATCATATGTACTCATACACCTATACATCCTGTTACACACCGCCACTCATCCATAGAGTTACTCACACACATAGTCACACATGCAAACAAAGTATCAAACATCCATTTACTTGCATATACAGTTATACACACACTACCACACTTACTTCTACAGAAACGTACACATACTTACTCTCTTAAACAATCACTTATAGAAACACCTACTTATTTGTACAGGAACTCTTCCAATCTCTCACTCTCACATATTCTCACTTAAATACACCAATACTCACATATACTAGTTTAAAACATATGTAGTTACTCATAAAGACACTATTGAGACAGTCATTCACTCACTAACACACCCATACACATACTCATCCACCTATACAGTCCTGCACACATGCTGTCTTCAACACATACAAACAGTGAGTCACTCATTCATGCATCTATGCACTAAGTAATACCCCCACCGAACCATACAGACACTCAGACACTCATACTGATACTCAAAAACCAACTAATAACCCATATAGACACTCATGTAGCTACTCACCAACCCATGCAGCCACTTATACACAAAGTGAGAGACTGATACAGATATTTTCATATTTAAACATTACTCACTAACCCATGTATTCACTAAGATACACTTAGTCAGTTACACAATCAATTTTACAAAACAAAATCATCCATTTAGACACTTATATACCCATTTATTCTTCCATCGACCTTGAGATATACATATATAAAACATATTTAATTTTCAGAAAAACACACATTCACTGGATGATGTCATCAGTGATGTAATCAGTGATGTCATTTGAGATGTCATCAGTGATGTCATGAGTGATGTCACTGACCATGTCATGAGTGATGTAATATGTGACGTCATCAGCAGTGCATTGCGGGCAGCACAAGTTATAGTTAGCTGAACTAACTATAACGGGGAATTTCTATGGTTTTGTACGAGTGAAATGTCCAACTAACTATAACGCCCCTGAAACCTATGGTTTTTTCAGTGAATTTCTAAGGTTTTTTAAATGCTAATTTCTAACTATAACGCCCCTGAAACCTATGGTTTTTTCAGTGAATTTCTAAGGTTTTTTAAATGCTAATTTCTAACTATAACGTGCCTGAAACCTATGGTTTTTTCAGTGAATATATATATATATTTATTATACTATGTATACATGTGAAAATGTCTCGGTCCCCTGTTTGCCTCGGTGGCACGGAAAAAATGGGTGGAACTGACATCAGCACGCCGACGAGGTTCTCTTATGTCTCCGATGACGTCATACGGTGTCGCGAGCGGAGCCGTGCTATTATGACGTCCTCGTTGACGTGGGAGAGCTAGGAAAGAATTTCCGTGGAATGCTGGTGCAGGGGATATTCACCTAAGTGTTCAGGCTAGTCCTTTGGGAGCAACTGTTTATGTTGCCACTCCAGAAACCGAAACCAGTGATCCGAGGGCAGAGGCCCTGCAGATGGCACACGAGGTGGGGTGCCCAGTCGTGTGCACCGGCGGGGCAGCGAAGTGACAAGCACCACAACCCACAAAAAAGGTAACGAGGGCACTGAATAACACAGGATCTTCTCTTTGTATCTGGCAGGAACAACGAAGTTAAAATGCCCTAGTACCAAAATGTAGAATTAGTGCTACAACGGTCTTCAAGAGGACCTGCGATGCCGCTTCTGCCTCCCGTACCCTGGAGGTGGCACATGGGTCACGCGGTACGGTCATACTGCGGTGGGATGCACACTCGTTGACCTCTCATGGCACTGCTCCACACTTCAGGGAGGACGCTTTCCATTAGCTATGTTTTCTGATGACATGTCGCGCTGGCCCCGTCCAACAACAGAACTCCTTTAGATCCAAACAGACTCTTCCACTCTCTCACCGGAAGTGAAACCAGGCCACGCGGACACTTTCACAATACAACAGCCGGGAATGCACTTTTCGGTAAAAAAACACATTCCTTCCTCCTAATTAATCAAATAAACGTCTCACTGAAGAACAGGGGCCAGCTTCGATCGGTAAACAGCCGTTACAACGACTTTTTTACTTTGCGATACCATTACAACGCATGCATTACCACGCATGCGTTGTACATCACGAAGTCATTACTACGCATTTTTAGAACGCATGGTCATTTACCACGCATGCCTTTACAACGAATTTTGTTGTAAAGGTATGTATGGTAAATGACCATGCGTTCTAAAAACATGTAGACGATCCATGTCGTTGTAAGGAAACAGAGGCTGTTCCGTTTCCTCACAACGACGTGCACCGCCCCTCAGAGACAACGTGAAGCAGGAACCATGAGGAGAGAGGAACCACGGGGAGTGAGAGGTAAGGGGGATTGGGCATGGGGTGGGGGTTTCTTTTCTAGGGTTTAGGGTAGTGCAGTGGTGTTTGGGTGGTGTAGGGGGTCGTGCTGGGGGTAGCATTTTAGGGTTTAGAGTAGTGCAGTTGTGTAGGGGGTCGTGCTGGGGGTAGTGTTTTAGGCTTTAGGGTAGTGCAGTGGTGTATGGATAGTGTAGGGGGTCGTGCTGGGTTAGTGTTTTAGGGTTTAGGGTAGTGCAGTGGTGTTTGAGTAGTGTAGGGGGTCATGCTGGTGGTAGTGTTTTAGGGTTTAGGGTAGTGCAGTGGTGTTTGTGTAGTGTAGGGGGTCATGCTGGGGGTAGTGTTTTATGGTATAGGGTAGTGCAGTGGTGTTTGGGTAGTGTAGGGGGTCGTGCTGGGGGTAGATTTAGGGTTTAGGGTAGTGCAGTGGTGTTTGGGTAGTGTAGGGAGTCGGGCTGGGGGTAGTGTTTTAGGGTTTAGGGTAGTGTAGTGGTGTTTGGGTAGTGTAGGGGGTTGTGCTGGGGGTAGTGTTTTAGGGTTTATGTTAGTGCAGTGGTGTTTGGGTAGTGTAGGGGGTAGTGCTGGGGTAGTGTTTTAGGGTTTAGGGTAGTGCAGTGGTGTTTGTGTAGTGTAGGGGGTAGTGCTGGGGGTAGTGTTTTAAGGTTTAGGGTAGTGCAGTGGTGTTTGGGTAGTGTAGGGGTTCATGCTGGGGGTAGTGTTTTAGGGTTTAGGGTATGGCAGTGGTGTTTGGGTAGTGTAGGGGTCATGCTGGGGGTCGATTTAGGGTTTAGGGTAGTGCAGTGGTGTTTGTGTTGTGAGGGGGTCGTGCTGGGGGTAGTGTTTTAGGGTTTAGAGTAATGCAGTGGTGTTTGTATAGTGTAGGGGGTTTAGGGTAGTGCAGTGGTGTTTGTGTAGTATAGGGGTCATGCTGGGGGTTGTGTTTTAGGGTTTAGGGTAGTGCAGTGGTGTTTGTGTAGTGTAGGGGGTCATGCTGTGGGTAGTGTTTTAGGGTATAGGGTAGTGCAGTTGTGTTTGTGTAGTGTACGGGGTCGTGTTTTAGGGTATAGGGTAGTGCAGTGGTGTTTGGGTAGTGTAGGGGTCATGCTGGGGTTAGTGTTTTAGGGTTTAGGGTAGTGCAGTGGTGTTTGGGTAGTGTAGGGGGTCATGCTGGGGGTAGTGTTTTAGGGTTTAGGGTAGTGCAGTGGTGTTTGTGTAGTGTGGGAGGTCATGCTGGGGGTAGATTTAGGGTTTAGTGTAGTGCAGTGGTGTTTAGGTAGTGTAGGGAGTCATGCTGGGGGTAGTGTTTTAGGGTTTAGGGTAGTCCAGTGGTGTTTGTGTAGTGTAGGGAGTCGTGCTGGGGGTAGTGTTTTAGGGTTTAGGGCAGTGCAGTGGTGTTCGGGCAGTGTAGGGGGTTGTGCTGGGGTAGTCTTTTAGGGTTTAGGGTAGTGCAGTGGTGTTTGTGTAGTGTAGGGGGTCATGCTGAGGGTAGTGTTTTAGGGTTTAGGGTAGTGCAGTGGTGTTTGTGTAGTGTAGGGGGTCGTGCTGGGTTCTAGTGTTTTAGGGTTTAGGGTAGTGCAGTGGTATTTGTGTAGTGTAGGGGGTAGATTTAGGGTTTAGGGTAGTGCAGCGGTGTTTGGGTAGTGTAGGGGTCGTGCTGGGGGTAGTGTTTTTGAGTTTAGGGTAGTGCAGTTGTGTTTGGGTAGTGAAGGGGGTCGTGCTGGGGGTAGTGTTTTAGGGTTTAGGGTTGTGCAGTGGTGTTTGGGTAGTGTAGGGGTCAACCAACATGAATTTGTCCTTGTGTGATGTAACCAATGCTCATGTAAAGCACTCCAATACCTGACCAGTCTGCACTATATAAAACTGCAAAAAACAAAAAATAAAAAGTGTTTTGCACACTTCTGTCATTGGGCTATACGTGGGCTACCTCTGGGTGATATTTGTGCTACATTTGGGCTCTTTTTTCTCTGGTGGCCATCTTGGGAGACTTATTTGTTATAAAGTTTCCTAATTTCCTCATTTACTACAGTCTCCTCAGTAGGAAATGCTTTCAGTTTTTTACTTTGATTCCATCAAGAAGGCATTCAGATGTGTCACACATTTGCCATAAATTCAGAATGTTAGCACTCTAGTTGTTCATTAGATCACTGTAGTAAAGCTACTGCTCACCAAGGAGTTAACTGGAAGTCTACTGCTGATATTGAAAGTGATTGTTTCAGTCTGCATGTCAGAATTTTCTAATGAAATAGAAGAGGATTTGAGATCTCACTTAAAACATGCCCTAAATTTTCTTTTTGCAGCACTAACCATAATTTCTATGGCAAAATGAACCCCCTCATTTTGTTCCTTTTTAAATTAAATGTTTTAAGTGTTACCAGTTTATTCCAATCAAGATGGCTACAGGTGTGCCATACTTTTGTCATAAGTAAGGCTGTTAGCACTCTAGTTGTTCTTTAGAACACTCTGGGAAGCTGCAGTAGAACACAAAGGCATCAACTGACAGGCTGCTCCTGTTGAAATATAACAGGAAGATATTTGAGATCTCACTTAAAACATGTCCTAATTTTTCTTTCTACGGCACTAACCATAATTTCTATGGCAAAATGAACCCCCTCATTTTGTTCCTTTTTAAATTAAATGTTTTAAGTGTTACCAGTTTATTCCAATCAAGATGGCTTCAGGTGTGCCATACTTTTGTCATAAGTAAGACTGTTAGCGCTCTAGTTGTTCTTTAGTTTGAGATCTCACTTAAAACATGCCCTAAATTTTCTTTTTGCAGCACTAACCATAATTTCTATGGCAAAATGAACCCCCTCATTTTGTTCCTTTTTAAATTAAATGTTTTAAGTGTTACCAGTTTATTCCAATCAAGATGGCTACAGGTGTGCCATACTTTTGTCATAAGTAAGGCTGTTAGCACTCTAGTTGTTCTTTAGAACACTCTGGGAAGCTGCAGTAGAACACAAAGGCATCAACTGACAGGCTGCTCCTGTTGAAATATAACAGGAAGATATTTGAGATCTCACTTAAAACATGTCCTAATTTTTCTTTCTACAGCACTAACCATAATTTCTAAGGCAAAATGAACCCCCTCATTTTGTTCCTTTTTAAATTAAATGTTTTAAGTGTTACCAGTTTATTCCAATCAAGATGGCTTCAGGTGTGCCATACTTTTGTCATAAGTAAGACTGTTAGCGCTCTAGTTGTTCTTTAGAACACTCTGGGAAGCTGCAGTAGAACACAAAGGCATCAACTGACAAGCTGCTCCTGTTGAAATAGAACAGGAAGATATTTGAGATCACACTTGAAACATGTCCTAATTTTTCTTTCTACAGCACTAACCATAATTTCTATGACAAAATGAACCCCATCATTTTGTTCCTTTTTAAATTAAATGTTTTAAGTGTTACCAGTTTATTCCAATCAAGATGGCTTCAGGTGTGCCATACATTTGTCATAAGTAAGGCTGTTAGCACTCTAGTTGTTCTTTAGAACACTCTGGGAAGCTGCAGTAGAACACAAAGGCATCAACTGACAGGCTGCTCCTGTTGAAATATAACAGGAAGATATTTGAGATCTCACTTAAAACATGTCCTAATTTTTCTTTCTACAGCACTAACCATAATTTCTATGGCAAAATGAACCCCCTCATTTTGTTCCTTTTTAAATTAAAAGTTTTAAGTGTTACCAGTTTATTCCAATCAAGATGGCTTCAGGTGTGCCATACTTTTGTCATAAGTAAGACTGTTAGCGCTCTAGTTGTTCTTTAGAACACTCTGGGAAGCTTCAATAGAACACAAAGGCATCAACTGACAGGCTGCTCCTGTTGAAATATAACAGGAAGATATTTGAGATCACACTTGAAACATGTCCTAATTTTTCTTTCTACAGCACTAACCATAATTTCTATGACAAAATGAACCCCATCATTTTGTTCCTTTTTAAATTAAATGTTTTAAGTGTTACCAGTTTATTCCAATCAAGATGGCTTCAGGTGTGCCATACTTTTGTCATAAGTAAGGCTGTTAGCACTCTAGTTGTTCTTTAGAACACTCTGGGAAGCTGCAGTAGAACACAAAGGAATCAACTGACAGTCTCTGCCATTGTTGGATGAACATGTTTTACTGAGAATGTCAGACTTCCTTCTCACATGACTGAGAAAGATAATGTGAATTTACAGAAAATATGCTCTCATTTTAACTTCTGGAGCACCTTCCAAAATGTATGGGATAAGCATGTGAAAATAGTTTTCTCTCAAACATGATTCATGATATCCCAGCAGAAGGTTTTTCACAGGGTAAAATCACCTTAGAACACACCACAATTCCTGAAATTAGTGTGGTACCATCAACAAATGAATTCTAATGTAACTAAAGTCTGTTATCACCCTTTATAGTTCTCCTTTTGGTAACCCTCAAAATCTTCGATTCACTACAATGCATTTCAATGGGGTACTATCATTTATATTGGTCCCAAGATGGCTGCCAGCAATTCCAGGATGAAGTGCTGACAGCCAATCAGATCTCACGATGACATGTGTGGTTAGGCTCCGCCCAGATATATATGTGTTTTTACTTTTGATTTTCTCAGCAACTTCTGAACGGATTTACACCATTTAACAAAAGGGTTCTTTCTGAACCAAGAACTACCTCTTTGCCAAATTTGGTGTAATTCCGTTCAGCAGTTCGGGCTGTAGCCTTGCAAAAAGTTTCCTATGGGAAATTGATTTTTGACTCTTATTTTTTAATTTCTCCGCAACTACTGAACGGATTTACACCATTTAACAAAAGGGTTCTTTCTGAACCAAGAACTACCTCTTTGCCAAATTTTGTGTAATTCCGTTCAGCAGTTCGGGCTGTAGCCGTGGCTAAAGTTTCCTATGGGAAAATGAATGGGGAAAACACGTTTTGGGACCCCCTTTTTCTCGGCCCCCGCTGACGAATCACCCCGAAACTTTCAGGGTAGGAGCGGACCGGAGCGGGCCATAAAGTTTGAAAACTTCGCGAAGATTCGTCAACCGACGCAAGAGTTATTTCAAATAGAATGTTGCGGATTTCCTATGGAAAATAGGTCCTAACTATAACTATCTACTGGCGACCGCCAGTAGATAATATATATATATATATATTCACACACCAGAATCCTGTCTGCCTATCCCCGGCAGAACCAGCAGGCACGGACCTCAACCAAACTCTGAAGAAAGCTACTTCAGACTCGATGTCGTGGAAAAACAGTGCAGTTTATTTCCAATTAATCCATGAATATACACAGGCATAATGCCTGCCATGACGCGTTTCACTCGACACAGCGAGCTTGATCACATGATATCAAAAAAAGAGTTGCCCCTAAATGAAGACGCCACACAAGGCGAGTTTCCACCTTTTAATTTGAGGACTGTACTGGATTCAGTCTCACATCCCAGACCATAATCAAAAAGGCCAGACACGTTTCGGACATCACACTGTCCTTGTTCACAGGCACATGCAGAGGAAACAGCAGCCACATTGTGAAACACCTGCTTATATTTCTTAGAGTCCGGCCCCAGTGGGAGTAAGCACATTTGCCTGCCAATTCTAATTCACCGCCCCAGTGGGTGTATGCACATTTGCATGCTGGTAGTTGCAGTTCACAATACAGTCAATCCCCCAGTGGGTGCTGCCGTACCTCACAGTATTGCTTATCTTCCCCCAGTGGGTTGATCGGAGTAGGAGAAGCTGAAGACACTGCCAATACTGTGTCACTCAAAATGGACCCGCCATTCCCGTAACGCCTCGTGTTCCAAGGCGCCGCAGATCCGCTCGATCAGAAGCGGGGCGTCTTCGCGGCTGGAGCTGCCGCTAAAATCCAACAAAAGAGTTGCCCCTAAATGAAGACGCCACACACGGCGAGTTTTTACCTTTTAATTTGAGGACTGTAGTGGATTCAGTCTCACATCCCAGATCATAATCAAAAAGGCCAGACGCATTTCGGACATCACACTGTCCTTGTTCACAGGCACATGCAGAGGAAACAGCAGCCACAATGTGAAACACCTGCTTATATTTCTTAGAGTCCGGCCCCAGTGGGAGTAAGCACATTTGCCTGCCAATTCAAATTCACCGCCACAGGGCGCGTTTGCACACTTGTCAAATCAGGCCACGCCCCCTCCCTGCACCACTGTGCAAACGCGCCCCCTGGTGCGTTGTAAATTGGGGGATTAAATCCCCTTGAGTCCTGAGGGTCCCTGGGGTCCAACTAGCCCACCAGGTACCTCCAGTAAGTGCCACAGAGCTGCGTTGCAGAGAGGTGTAAAAAGGGGCCTGGCCTCGGACCACCTCTCTGCAAGGCAGCCCTGTGGCACATACTGGAGGTACCTGGTGGGCTAGTTGGCCCCCAGGGACCCCCAGTATTGAAGGGGAATTAATTCCCCAACTTAAAACGCACCACAGGGCGCATTTGCAGAGTGTTGCTGGGAGGGTGCGGGGCCTCCGGCACGATGCAGGTCTTTTTTTTAGATGTGGGGCTGTGTGGCCCCCCTTCTTTTTCTGTTTTTTGGGCCCCTGGGGAACCCATTCCCCAGGGCCTGACCCTTTTAAAAAAAAAAAAATGTAAACGGGAAGGGGGCCGCGTGGCCAATTTCGGCCCCAGGGACCCCATCCCCCGGGGCATGGCCACATATATTTATTTTTTTAATATATTTGGAGGGGACCATGTGGCCCCCCTCTCGGGCCACTTGTAGCCCCGGGGACCCCATCTCCCGGGGCCTGGCCACTCCATTGGGGACCGTGGGGCGAGCCCCAATGCCCCCACGGTCCTGCCGGCTCCCCGCCTCCTGCGGTAGCCGGCATTGCTTTTCCACACGGGGAGCTGCTGACATGCAGCTCCCCTTGTGGAAAAGCAATCTGGTTTGGATTTTGGAAGCGAGAGCAGGAAACCTGCTCTCGCTTCCAAAATCCAAACCAGTGTTTGCTATGACAGGGCGGGAGACCGCGCTTCGATTTTTTTTTCCCGGCAGGATCTGCGCACCCTGAGCGCATCCTGCCGATTTAAAAAAAAAATAAAAAAAAAAAATGTTTTGCCCTGGGGTCCTTATAGGACCCTCTGAGCAGGGCTAGGGGGTCAGGGTGTTTCTACCCTGCCCCCTTTTTGCGTTTTGCGCCCTTGTTTTGTCTTTTCTTGTCCCTCGGTTCTACCGAGGAACAAGATGGCTACCAACACTTCCTGATTTGGAGTGTTGACAGCCAATTAGCATGCAGCTCGTGGTCGGGAGGGTGCGCGGATCCTCCGTGCCTCTAAATATCGAAACTTTTATTTTGGATTTTCTCAGCAACTACTGAACGGATTTACACCATTTTTAAAAGGGTGCTTTCTGAACCAAGCACTACCTTTTTGCCAAATTTGGTGTAATTCCGTTCAGCAGTTTTTGCTGTAGCCTTGCATAAAGTTTCCTATGGGAAATCGATTTTTTCACTCTTATTTTTGAATTTCTCCGCAACTAATGAACGGATTTACACCATTTAAAAAAGGTCGCTTTCTGAACCAAGCGCTACCTTTTGCAAAATTTGGTGTAATTCCGTTCAGCAGTTCGGGCTGTAGCCGTGGCAAAAATTTCCTATGGGAATTAACATGGAAAAAATGGAGAAAACGCGTTTTGGGACCCCCTTTTTTCTCGGCCCCCGCTTGACGAATCAACCCGAGACTTTCAGGGTAGGAGCGGAGCGGAGCACCCCAACAAGTTGGAAGCTTTCGCGAAGATTCGTCAACCGGCGCAAGAGTTATTTCAGATAGAATGTTGCGGATTTCCTATGGATAAAGGTCCTAACTATAACTATCTACTGGCGACCGCCAGTAGATAATATTTACTGAAAAAACAAAGGTTACAGGGACATTATAGTTTGGCTCAGGTTTTCAGTTATAGTTACGCCCCTGCAATGCACTGCTTATGACTTCACATATTACATCACTCATGACTTAGTCAGTGACATCACTGATGACATCATCAAGTGAGTGTAAATATTTTTAAGAGTTTATGGGTGTCAAACATATATACTAACCTACTATAAAAGTTAAATGAGTATACTAGGTGCACTACTACTGAGTGATACTAATTCTAACATATATTAAGTGAGTAGCTATGTGACTGTATGTATCTTGTGTGTATGGTTGTGTGAGTGACAGTATGGGTGTATAAGTCAGTGTGTGAACAGCTGTGTGGGTGAGTGCCATGCTATGTGAGTGCTGATATTGTTGAGTGAGTGGGTGAGTCAGTGGCTGTAGGAGTGAGTGAGTGGCTCTATGGGTGGGTAAGTGGATGTGTAGGGACTGCATGGGTGAGTGAGTGGGTGTCTGAACAGCTGTATGAGTGAGTGACTCAGTATATAAGTGGCTGTGTGGGTGAGTGGGTGGCTGTTTGAGTGGGTGTTTGGTTAAGTGAGGTGGAGAGTGTGGCTGTATTGGAGAGTGCTTCTCTGTATGAATGGCTGTATTGGTGAGTGAGCAATTGTGGGAGCACTTGTATGAATGTGTGAATGGGTATGTAAGTGGTTGTGAGGGTGTGGGAGTAAGTGTGTGAGTGTTTGCAAGGTTGAGTGAATGACTGTGTTGAGAGGTTGTATGGATGAGTGAGTGGGTACATGAGTGGTTGTATAGGTGGCTGAGTGAGTGTGTGAATAGCTGTATGGGTGAGTGTGTGGATGTGTGAGTGGCTGTATGGGTGAATGACTGATTCTATGAGTAGATGTATGTTAGTGTCTGTATGTCCATATGACTGGATGTGTGAGTGCCTGTATTAGTGAGTGAGTGGGTGCATGAGTGACTGTATGGGTGAGTTAGTGGTTGTGTGAGTGGCTGTATGAGTGAGTGGATGTGTGAGTGGCTCTATGGATCAGTGAGTGGGTGTGTGAATACTTGTATGGGTCTGTGAATGGGTATGTGAGTGGTTGTTTTGGAGTGGGAGTGGGATTTGGTGCATGAGAGGTTGTATGGGGATGTGAGTGGGTGTGTGAGTGGTTTTGTGAATGATGTCATTGGTGATGTCATTTGAGATGTCATCAGTGATTTCACTGACCATGTCATGAGTGATGCAATATATGTGAATGGTTGTATGGGTGAGTGAGCGGCTCTGTGAGTACTTGTATGGATGTGCGAATGGGTATGTAAGTGGTTGTGTGAGTATGTGAATGAATGTGTGAGTGTTTGTATGGTGAGTGAGTGGCTGTGTTGAGAGGCTGTATGGGTGAGTGAGTGGGTATGTGAGTAACTGTGTAGGTAAATAAATGGGTATGTCAGTAGCTGTATGGGTGAGTATGTGGCTTTGTGAGTGGCTGTACAGGTGAGTAGTTGTATGAGTGGCTGTATGGGTGAGTGAATTGTTGTCTGAGTGGCTGTACAAGTGAGTGAGTGGGTATGTCAGTATCTCTATGGAAGAGTGAGTGGGTATATAAGTACTGGTATGGGTCTGTGAATGGGTATGCAAGTGGTTGTGTGTGTGTGTCAATCAGCATGCAAGAGGTTCTATTGTCATGTGTTTTTTGCATGGCTATTGTAATTTTCCCTATGTTAGCCTAACTGTACACTTCATAGGCCATATTTTCCTTTTGCACACGTTACTATATAAACATGCATCCCTTTGTGTCACATTGTCCTTTCACACAGAACCTGCATAGGATTTCACATTCTACTCTTTTCCTGGGATTTAGTTTGAGCACCACCGACAGAGGTCAAACAACAATGGCTCTTGTTATTCTTTCTGGCCAGGCACTTGCACCTAGACATAACAGGAGAATGCAGCTGTTGTTTATGCACACACATGCCCTATCATATAGATGAGTACATGAGCCACAGAGAGGCAAATGGAATGAGAGTTCTGAGATGTAGAGCATCCATCTGTGTATGCTAAGGTACGGGGTCTACCAATAATCCCAGAGATCTTTCAGATAATCATTTAGCTCTAGTTACAAGAGGAGGGTTAGGTCACTCTGCCTATAAAATGACATCGCTTTTCATGGTATATGGATTACAAACCATGTTGACAGTATTTTTATTATGCATTTGTTTACTAATTGTAGCACGTATACTGAATTTCAGAGCTTTTATTCTAAACTTTCTTCTTGTCCCCTGGTTATCTCATTGTGGACAAGTACGAGTGAGAGAGCGAAAAGGTGTGTCCTGTTACTGCGATCCATAAGAGGGTCGAGAGTGTTGTGTTCTGGGGGTGCTAATTCACTTGTTTCTCTGGTAAGGTTAGGAGGGCAAGTGAGGCACTATAGGTAGTCAGACCAGGACTTAAGGTGGTGGTGTCTCAGTCCCTATATGCTGATGTTCTATGGTTCCAAGCATAATTCTGTTCCAGAGCAGAATCCCTGCAACATGGCACCACCAACGTTTGGTCTGGTACTTACTTGCGGGAACCCGAGTAATGCTTGTGCTTGTCCACAATACCCTAGCACCTTTTCCCGGAGATGTCCATGGTGTTAGAGATTTCTCCTCCACAGTTATTAGGCGGTACCTAGTTTTCATGGTTTTTCAAGCTTGAATATTAAATGGCTTATGCCTTGTTTGTGCTACACTTTGAATTGTTTTCTGGTTAGCTATGGCTCAGCCATTAGCTATTGCTGTTAATTGCTGCCCGGCAGTTACTCAACATTTGCTTCAACATGGAGTCCCTAATGCAGGAGCTCCTGTGATTTTTGTAGTTGAGGCGGACGCTGCAATCCGCTTTGAGGTTTTTTATTCATTGGTCACCTTTCTGGCTGTGGACGCTAATGGTAATACTTTTCATGACTATAGAGTGTCTCAGGCACCTGCTGCATATCGTCCAGATGCACTTCTTGAGATTGCACTTACAGTTTGGGAACACCAAACTTGTTTTAATGGTGCCCTTCCCCATGTCCTTGGAAATGTTCAAATGGGCCCCTTAAGTAATGATGGGGCCACATGGCCGATATTAGTGGGCTATACCCCATATCCAGATTTAAAAGCACTCAATTTAGTTCAGACATGTGCTTTATAAAATATTCTGTTCAGCCTATATAGACGTCTTACACAATTAATTTCTTGTAGTTTGTTAGCTGGTCCGGCCAGGATTGACCTGCAGGCACATGCACAGCAGCCTGCTGGGCCCATAATCAGTCCTGTAGTTGTTAATTCAGTTATGGGCAAATGGCCCACAAAATGTGAAGAAATCCCCTTTTAGATTGCCCAGAAAATAAATCAACTCGAAGCTATGTTTCCCCTTAGGGGACCACAAGACAAGCACATGATTCTTACTATGTGCTTACCCAATGGTCTGGTTCCCACTATGGCTGACCATGGGGGGACGATTTTTGCCACTGTTTACACTCTTTGTCATGGCACTCCCTCGATGGCCGTTCTATAGAACGTCCTCAAGCAGATACAGAATGATCATGAGGCAGGTCCTGCCCTCGATTTGGTGATGAAACTTGTGGGAAATGTCCCTGTTGTCTCTGAAATAATTATTTCTAATGTTAAAGGTGAAGCAGCATCTTTCGCCATACACCAGCGACTTGTCGTGGTGGCAGTAGCTGACCGCAAGTTGCCTCTCATTATTGATAATGTGTATACGTCTTTAGGACGCAATAGTTTGGGAACCAGACCTGCAGTTCCACCTCTTGGCAAGCCTAGTTCCAACAAGGATGCCAGACCAGCTTGTGAGTTTCAAAAGAAACCATGAGATAAATCTAAACAACAACCGAAACCTAGACAAAGTGGAGGTTCTCCGTCCCCAGACTCATCTGAAAGACGATATGATTTTCATGATCACACAAAAATGAAAACTCCAAATAGGTATCAAATCCCTGATACCTGTTCTCCTCGTTCGTTTCAAGAATCATCTGAACATCAGTACGATAGAGAAGGGCGATCTGATCGAAGATCACCAGAGTACGTGCAACCGAAAAGGGAAACCCAACGCTCGTCTGATGTGAAGATAAAATAAGAGGATAGACCTCCTCCTTAAAAAGGCTCTTTTCAAAAGAAGAAAGTTGCAGCATTAACAGCTAAATATGCCACAGACAATGAGAACCCTTCTCCTGAACAGGAGTTGGGTGGTGACTCTCCTCGACAGCGGAGGTCACCATAGTACGCCAGACTCTCCACCAGTTTCTGGTGGCGAAAGCAACTGACACATTTATTACAGTTGAGATCGCGGACACCCTGTGGCCCCTCTAGATAGATTATATCTTTTGGATATTCAAACTGAAGGTGGTGTTAAAAACACCATTAAAGCCCTCTTCTGAGACAATTTAACTACATCTTATGACATTCTCTTGGCGGAGGTCGACTGCCCCCCACCATTTGTTCTTGCATGCCCTCAGGGTGAGGATATTATTCTCACTTCTTTCTCGCACTATGTCCCTGACGAAGTGAAACAAGCTTATGCCTCTGATTGGGTCTTTGCATTGGCCCCTGCACTTTATTGTAAGCATACTGGTTGGGATAGGGATTCGTCTTACCACATTATTCTTATATGGTTCACCCCTCAGGTACAACCGCAGTATCCTATTAAACGGGATGCTAAAGCACCAGTCAGGGAAATTCTTTCCTAACTAGAGTACCAGGGAGTTATTGAACCCTGTCTATCTCAAATGAATCCTGTTCTGAAACCAGACCATTCCTATCGTATTGTCTTGGATTACAGACACTTGAATAGTCATACACGCACCTTTGCGGTACAAAGCACACACAGTACGGCTCTCATTTAATATGTGGTAGGGTGGAGTGCCATAAAATGGAGTGATGTACAGTGTAATAGCATACTGTAGATTGTTGTCCAGTGGAGTGGCATAGAGTGGAAAAGCATAGAGTGCAGTGTCGTAGAGTGGAGTTGTGTGTAGTGGAATAGCATACAGCGGAGTAGCATAGAGTGGAGGGGCGTACAGTCGAGAGGCGTACACTAGAGTGACATAGAGTGGAATAGGGTAGAGTGTAGTGTCATATAGTGGAGTTGTAAAGAGTGGAATAGCATACAGTGGAGGAGCATAGAGTGGAAGGGAATACAGTGGATTGGCGTACACTGTACTGTCATTAAATGGAGTTGCATAGATGGAGTGGCGTACAGTCAATCAATCAGGGGTTTGTTAAAGCGCGACTACTCACCCGTAAGGGTCTCAAGGCGCTAGGGGGGGTGTGCAGTTTCCATTCCATCAAGGAGGGGGTCTGTCGAAGAGCCAGGTTTTGAGGTTTCTTGCGAAGATGGGGAGCGATGTTGTCTGTCTGAGGTGGAGCGGAAGGACGTTCCATGCTTTGGCCGCGAGGAAGGAGAAGGAGCGGCCTCCCGATCTGGTCTTTCTGGTGCGGGGAACCACGGCGTAGGAGAGCTGGGCTGATCGTAGGGTCCTTTGGGGTGCGTGGAATTTGAGTCGGCTGTTCAGGTATGCTGGTCCAGTGCCGTGGAGGGCCTTGTGTGCGTGGGTGAGCATCTTGAAGGTGATTCTTGCCTCGACGGGGAGCCAGTGGAGTGTGCGCAGGTGCAGGGAGATGTGGCAGTGTTTTGGCAGGTTGAGGACCAGTCTTGCGGCGGCGTTCTGGATGTTCTGTAGCTTGCGGGTGAGGTTTTTGTTTATTCCGGCGTAGAGTGCGTTGCCGTAGTCGAGTCTGCTGGTGACCAGGGCGTGAGTGACGGTCTTTCGGTGTTTGAGGGGGATCCATTTGAAGGTCTTACGAAGGAGGCGGAGGGTGTGGAAGCAGGAAGATGAGACGGAGTTGATCTGGCGGTCCATTTTGAGCTCGGAGTCCAGGATGATTCCCAGGTTGCGTGCGTGGTCCATGGGGATTGGCGGGTTTCCGAGGGCGGGGGGCCACCAGGTGTCGCTTCAGGCGTCTGGGTTTGGGCCCATGATGAGTACTTCTGTTTTGTTGGTGTTTAGTTGTAGGCAGCTGTTTTTCATCCATTTGGCGACGGCTTCCATGCCTTCTCGAAAGTTGCGTCTGGCGGTGTTGGGCTTGTTGGATAGGGAGAGGATGAGTTGGGTGTTGTCTGCGTATGACACAATGTTGAGTCCGTAGGTTCTGACGATGGGGGCGAGTGGAGCCATGTAGACGTTGAAGAGCGTCGGGCTGATGGAGGAGCCCTCTCATAAGGAAGGGAGCAGGTACAGAAGCAGCAAGATTGCCATGAGGGGCAGGTGAGAAAGGCAGTGGTAACATGACAGACCACACAGGTCAGGCTGGAGGGCATAGGCAGTACAATGGACCATAGAGTGTAGGAGAATAACATTTGATATATCTTCAGTGATGTAATCAATGATGTCATTTAACATGTCATGAGTGATGTGATATGTGAGGCTATAAGCAGTGCATGGCTGGGGTGCAAGTCATAGTTACCTCATTAAGCTTTAACTGGTGAATTTCAGTGTTATTAGATAGCGTTACTTTAACCTTTGGGTTTGCAGTTAATTTCTAGGTTTTTTTATGTAAGCTAAAATCATTCACCATACTTAACTATAATGTCACGTTAGCCATTTTTTTCAATTAATTTCTGGGGGTTTTAATGTTAGGGAAGATGATATTACCATACCTAACCATAGCATCTCTCTAACCTTTGTTGTTTCAGTGAATTTATGACCTTCAGCCAACACCCCTACTGCACAAGTGCAGCCAGAGGTTGGCCAAACCCACTCCCCGAAAGTGGCCATCCCACTGCAGTCTTCCCTCTGTGGTCAGATTGTTGCCACTGCCTCATTCCACTTGTCTTCCACTCTCTGTCTGCATGCCCATGCCCCCTTCCTTCTGCCCTGGGTGGTCAGCTTTCTAACCCAGCCACCATTCATTCTGCCCTCTGTCCTCCATCTGCATGACTCTGCCCCCTCCAGCCTGAATTCTGTGGTCCGTTGTTCTGCCCCTCTCCTCCATTCCTTAACCCCACTGTTCTGCATGTGCATGCCCCTGCTCCCTCCATTTTTATGGTGCCAGTGCCCCTATGCTGTCACAGTTCATAGAGTGGCACCAAGAGCAGTTCAATTGCAAAATTCAAAAAGTATATTTTGAACTCAGCTGCTGAGCTCTGATATTTTAAAAGAGCACCTGTTGAGTAATATCCAGAAGTGAAATATGTGCACTGAAAGGAAAAAACTCACAGTTGTTAGGAGTAGGCCTGGGCGGTAAATTCAGTTCCGCTCGCGGAATTTGCGGAATTTGGGTAATTTCGCGTTCCGCGGAGAACGCGAAATTGCCAAAATTCCGCGATCCGCGACTTCGCGGAGTTTTTTGCTTGTTCGCGCTTTCAAAATGCGTGTTCGCGAGATATTTCTCCCCGAGCACGCAAACAGCGTTCGCAAACAGGAAAAAAGCATCGCGAACGGGCGGAACGAGCAATTCCGCGTGTTCGCGGAACTTTGCGTGCTCGCGGAGATTTTTACCGTTTCGCGGAGCTTTGCGTAGCGCGATTACGCAAATTCCGCCCACCCCTAGTTAGGAGGCACCATTTCACGGGTGTAAAGGTCAGTCTGGAGTCTTAAAAATATCACACTTCAAGAACTGTTGTCTCCACACCAAAGCTTGGAGGCACTTTGCAGTTGGGATACAGGGCTCTTCACCTGCTTCCAATGGTACCTGTTATCTCCCTGAAGGACTAAGGCTGTGAGCACAAAAGGGGACCCACCTAGTCCTGCTCCGTATGCAGGTTCAGCTGAGATTGAGCCCTGCTTTCTTTTAACACATTCTTTGCTGATCAGTATAAAATGATGAATTCTCAGTATGGTGGATGTTGCTGATCAATTTGTGCTGACCTGCACTTCAAGTTAGACTCTTCCTTTTGGGTTGGGGCCAACAGGGATTATTACATGGTTGGTCCACTTTCAGGGAACATATAATCATGAACACGTACTAACAAATCAACAATGCTATGGAATGTAACTAAAGTGACTACATGTTGCTCAGATTATTTCAAGCACTTCCATCTGTCTCTATGTTGTTGTCTAAGCTTAAGCACATGCTGCATTAGAGAAACATTACATACACAAGAGTATTAATGCGAAATGAGGATTACGAGAACTCACCTGTCTGAAAGAAGTCCAAGCACGGCACCTCCCACAAGCACGCCTGTCATGTATATTGACAGGGCTAGCTGCTTCAGTGGGTGTTGCTCACACACCAGATTCCACTGTGAAAGAGAAACACTTTGTTGGAATTATCCTTCAGAGGTCAGTTGTTCATCATCCTTCTCATGATACAAGCAAAATGCTTTATAATAGTTGATTAACCATTTTGCTTCATTTAGTAATTGTATCCTCAAGGCTTAATCATGTCACCCATGCTTTTCAACATCTACATGAAATCATTACCAGATCTGATCAATGGTTTTGACTTCACGTCCTATACCTACACAGATGACACACAGATACTTCTGAAATTGGAAGGCCCAAAGGACATTGAAACATTAACAATCTTCAGCTGTCTCCAGGCCATTGACCAATGGATGACAAAGAACCACTTCAAACTGAATGCCTCCAAAACCGAAATACTTACCTGGTGTGACTGGGAATCCTATGACCCTTTCTGCGCCTGGCCTGATCACCTAGGACCACCAACAAAAATATCTAAGGAGGTAAGAAACCTTGGAATTACCATGGACGCCAAGGTGCCACTGAATGCACAAGTGTGTAGTCAAATCAAGCTTTCTCACAATGAAAGCACTGCAACATATGTTTCCACACCTAGGATTTCCCCACAAGGTTCAAGCTACTATCTCTCTTGTCCTATCAAAACTGGATTACCCTAATGGTCTGTCTCACGGCTAACCTTTGTCAACTATGATAATGTTACAGAGAATTGAGAACGGTGCCACTTGACTCCTCCAACATGTAATGTCACCAGCACACATCTCCCCTGCCTTAAGGGCTCTACACTGGTTACCAGTTGCCATAAGATCCACCTTCAAGCTGCTTTGTATCACACACAAAGCAATACATGGCAACATACCACTCTTCATTAGGAACAAAATCAATAAATACATACAACAAAGGAACCTACACTCAAGAATGGCTCCCTGCTTCATAATTCCCACATACAAGAGAAAAACCATGGGTGGAACATCTTTCTCTGTTCAAGTAGCCAAACTATCCACAAACGAAAGATCCAATGACAACCATCTCAGCTGAAGAAGATTGATCTAGAGCTGGTTCTTGTCCACACGACAGCTATACTCACAACAAAATAGTGCACCACGGCAGTGTTCTCAGGCATGACAAACTATGTTTCTCACAGTATGGAGATGTGGTTGTCATTATACATGTGTCATTCTACATTTAACTACGCTTTCTGTTAGGAGCAAAGGGGGAAAATTATATCTTACACCGCTAGATACAAGTGTATATCAGACCATGTCATAAATGTTGCTTCTATGTACATATAGGTGCATGTATAGAGGGGTTTATGCCTGCTACTAAAACCTTAAGGAATGTTGTATGTATATATGTATGTATAAGTTAATTACTTCAAGAAACACACCTCTCTCCGACTGAGTCTCTTAAACTTAAACAGGAGTGCGTGGGCATGGTGGTGAGTAGTAGTGTGAATGAGAATGGGTACCTAACTCCAACCACCGTCGCCTCCAAAAATGCAGGGTAGTCATACTTATAGAATGGAAATTTCATTGTAGGGTTCTCCAGACCTCATCTGATGAGGAGAGGAGATGGGTTTTTGTAAAGATGCGAGTGATGGGCAAGTCAGTGATTCTGGTATCCATCTGTGCCCCGAACTTGGACAGAGCTCACTTCCTGGCCCAACTGCCCAGAGTGATTGGGGCCTTTGGGCACACACCTCTGATCTTGGGAGGGGATTAGAATCTACCCCTGATCCTGTCTTAGATGGCTTTGCCCATTCCAACTGCCATAACAAACATGAGAGGGCCCTCCTTTGTGACATTTTAGAGGATCATGCTCTTGTTGAGGTTTGGTGCCTCCTCCACCCAACAGACCAGGAATTTAATTTCGTTTTGTGCCGGAATAGGATTCAGCAGTGTATTGGCTACTTCCTCCTCCAGGGTGGGGTGCTTCTGGATGTAGATGGTTGCAATTTCCTGGCTGCTGGCCTCTTGGATCATAGCCCAGTGAGGTTGGATCTAGAAATGGGATTAGTATCTCCTGATTAGCTTGCTGGCAGATGAAAGCCTTTAAGTACAGACAACATAAGCAGAAGGTCCATCTCCGATCCCACATTAGTTCATATCGGTTATCTTATTTGCCTGGCTACAAGATAAATTGGGCGGTGTGAAGCTCTCCCTATTCTCAATGGGGACTACCAAAACATGTATACAGGCATATGACATGCGGTGGGTCCTCAAGGGCCTTAAGTATCTGGGTGTTTGCATAAACAGGGGATTGGCAGGTACGGTTGAAGACAATCTCTTGCCCCTGGTCGAAAAATCTAAACACGACTAGCTAAGTGAACATACCTCAACCTCTCGCTTTGGGTGAGGGTACAGGCAATCAAGATACTCACTGCACAAATTTCATTATTTCAAGGTTTGCTATGACTGGTATTGGTCCCCGTATAAATTGCATAGGGCACGTTTGTTGCCACATGACAGGAGTTGGACCTGTGGAGAACCTCGCTGTGACCTTTGCCATATTTTGTGGTCCTGCAGAGATCTTCAGCCCTACTCGACTTTTGTGTCGACCACAGCTCTCTGATGTTGGTTCCATGATCTCATCTGGCGCTTCTGCACAACATGAAGAATGGCTCTGACGTTCACTCCAACGCACATTGCTGGATGGACATTTCCCAGCTGTGCATTCTTCACAACTGGCGTCAGCTCATGAACCCGACGGTAAGTAAAAGAGGCAAATGCAAAACGAGAATGAAGAACTAGATTGAGTTTTACTACATTCGGGTGAATTTAGGTATTTCATAATCCGGAGAAGTTCCTTAGTGAAATTGGGCGCATTAATCAGGCAGTTGAGAAATACGTGTGTTTGGCTCGTTTTATCAACTTGAGATATTTCTTAGATATATTTTGAAAAATAATGTTTAATTCGGGGCTATATGCACTTTTCTCTAATGAGCGAAACTCTAATTTCATTGCGAGCAATTCATTAGGGAACCAAGAGTTCTCTTTATATTTTACTTTTTATTTGGATGGTAATTAATTTATGTAAGGCTTGTATAGTCGCATTGTTGCACTTTAAAATCAAGTCGTTAGGATCGGTGGTATAAACCTCTGTTGTATTTTGAGCCTGTATTGTTTTCCTTTCTCGTAGGGTGTCTAAAACTGACAACAATCTCCAGGAATGCTCTTTTACAATGATTTTTGACAGGGTGTGTTTGTTTGCATTTGGAGATTTTAAAGTCAGCAGAACAGCCAAATAATCTGATCATATAAAATATAAAGCTTCGCTGGCCTTGATCCCTTCAAAAGTGGAAAGATATGATCAAGGAGCTGACCCACACCGTATGCAGGTTCGTTCATCAGAAATTAATTTCAATTTTAAGAAATTGACCGCTTTTTTAATTGCTGATTCCGGTGTTCCAAGACAAATAATATAATTCAATGAACAGCAAACTGATCCAATATTTGGCAATAACGTAAAGTGGCAAAGTAACGAATTAGCAGCAGCATTGGCAAATTAGCAGCAAATTTAGCAGAAATCCTGAAAAACACCGTGGACATTATGGGGCACTTTTATCAAGCTTTCACGCAGCGCAGCGCATCAAGCCACCTTGCTGCACTGTGCTGTGCTGCGTGAAAGGGCAGGAATGAGACGTATTTAACATTATAATGCACACTCCTCTCCTTTCTTTTCACTGGCGCACAATGTGCTGCCTAGCGCTAACACAGTCCCCTTGAGCTGTGGTGCAAGGGTGCCTGCGTTGCAGGCTGTATTGTTTTTGTTGAGGAAGGGACACCTTCCTACACAAAAACAATCCTCAGAGGCATTTTCCTCTTTCTACGTGTGCTGCAGAATGCAGCACACGTAGAAAGAGGAAAAAACGAGGGGAAATAAAGATATTTCTCCTCATCACACCTCACCTGGGGAGGCATAGCATTTTGGTGCATTCCCAGGTCTACCAGTAATGGTAAATCTGGGAATGCACCAAAATCCATGGGTGGATGCGTGGGAACACCCATGCTCCACCAATGAAACGCCTCCCTTGGGCAGAGTAACGAAATGCAGGGATTTGCGCTGCGTTGCATTACTCTAAATTTATCTTGATAAATCTGACTATATTGTTGGGTTGCCCTTGCGCCCCCTTGTGCGGCGCAAGGGCGACACAACTTAATGATAAATATGCCCCTATGTGCTGAAACAGGAGGTACCTACATGTGGGTATCTCAGGTGCCCACACATGGTCAAGTACCTGCTATTAATCATCAAACTATTAATGTGATTGTGGGGAATTGCACAATCTAATAGAATGAAGGGCCAGATGTACAAAATCACGTGTTTGGGATTTTCTAATAGCAAATCGCTTAAACTCGCTATTAGAAATTGCAAACTGCGATGTACAACAGTGTGTTTGACACTGGTAGCAATTCACAGTGGGTTGCAAATGGACCTGCCTCATCAATATTCATGAGGCAGGTCGCAATTTGCGACCCATTGTGAATGGCTTCAATCACAGGCCCAGCAAACCACCATTACCAATGGACTCAATGAATTGGATATTAGCAATGCCCAATTGGCATGTTTAACTAATGAATGATCTGAACTTATGGACATATACCCTACATGGATGGTCCCTTCCATAGCCAACATTTGTACATCAGCATCTTGTGGGCCTAGCTTGGCCCTTCAAACTTCCGATGTAATTATGTAAAGTTCTAATATAAGGAAGACATCTTCCCTAGTCTTCATAAGTACTCCAGTGTCTTTTTCAATGCCTTTTTATTGGTATTGGCATACACAAGAAATGACGTCAGGCCTAGGGATTTGACATGCCTGACTTTATATATTTATTTACACTAGGTTGTGACATTTTTCCGCAATGGGGGGAAGCACCACCTTTCTATAGGCACATGCTTCTAGGTCACAGATATTGAATTTGCAGACATCCCTATTATTGCTTGATTGTGATTTATGAGCAAGTCATTATTTCAATTATGTACAGTTGGGTTACTATGATGTTTCTTATAGATTTTCCCCATGGCATTATGTTTACATGCGCTGTAATTACAATGTATGTATATTGGGATTTGACACAGATGTTATGTCACTTGCTTGCGTTTTAATAACATGGCATTATGTTTACATGCGCTTCAATTACAATGTACGAATATTAGGATTTGACATGGATGTTATGTCACTTGCTTGCGCTTTAATAACTTTATATCTGTGATGCTTTTTGGACATGATGGTCCTTTTCACAGAATATGTAAAAAATTAAAAAATAATTTTTGAATGATATTGTCGAGTTATCGGTTTATTTGAGTTAACATACACGAGACTTATGATAGCTGAGTCTTTCTTCACGTTTAGTTGCTCTACTTCCAACACAGGCATCTAGCGTCAGCACCACCTTGAACGTCACGCGGCTATTAGGCTTTCCCGCATAACGGCTCTATTTAATGGAGCGGCATCACCGGCGATACTTTGGTCACATCTCAGGGTGAACCATGGATTAATCACGGTGAGTGCGCTCGCATAACATGTCCGAGAATGCGTTCGTTATATTTAGGCGTTTCTGTTTTTAGTTAGCTCGAATACGTTCCAATCTTTACAGTACTTTCCTTTCAGACTGTTAGCATTTGTTGCCATTGGTCGGCTTTCAGCCTGAATAGTAATACACATCTGTGAATGTGTGGTTTCTATTCAGGCACTTTTGCTTCGGGGAGATTGAGCACGTCCCATATGATCCCGAGTTCACTTTTAAAGTTCTAATTCTCTTGCGAGCGAGACTGTTTCATTCAGGCACTTTTTACATCAGTCAGATTGAGCACGTCCCATATGATATTGCGTTCACTTTTTCTTGATGAGATGAGAGATGTGAGTAGACGGTTCTTAGCCCGAGAATGTTATAGTCTTGGTGTTTGCCTTTTGTGACACCCTCCTTCGCCAGAGTGAGAATTTTTTTAAACAGTAACGCGCCTCTCTGGATTAGTCATATTTTTCAATTATGACACTCGGCGTCACTGTATAGCACATATTAACCTTACCCGGGTGCACTTTCTAACGCTTTCATGTCGGCTCTCCCGTAGTCTGCGCGGCCGTTTTTAGACCTATCCGGCCGGTGAATGTAATATTTTTGCACCTATATCCTTATTTAAATTGGGTCCTGAACTTAGCATTGTTTTTATGTTTTATTTCCTCAAATTAGGTTCACAGATTCCATAGATTAATTCAGGAAACTGCTCCGACTTCTATGATATGGGATTCAAACCACAGATTTTTGGATTCAAGCCTATTGAGTATAACCTTCATGGTTAAGATCTATGTAACTTTTGAGTAAGTTCTCTACTATATTAGCTAATTCTTTTCTTGTCCAAACCTCTTAGCTATCAGGGCTTACTGACAGACACCTTAATTTTGCAGGTGTTTCTCACTCTCTTCTTTTCATGTTTATCGTGGAGCCACGGAGCCCCGTACGACCTGACAACATTCAATTTTGTGAGGTCTCCTCTTTTTCATTCACGGTAAATATAGTGACCAGTACTCTTTTATGTCACTGTCTTACTTTACTTAGAAATGGATATGATGATCCATTCTTTTATTCTTCTCGTAGGTGCCCTGCCCTTTCCACTTTCACATCAGTCCTGAGGAAGACCCCGCCAGTAAGGGTTAGAAGAACCTACACTCATACAGGGGTCGAAACGTCGACACTTTAATTGATGCCAGTTCCTTCAACAGTACTTTTTTTACTGTGAACTCTTGTGTTACATGGCGTTGGAATTTATTGTACTCAGATGTTATGTACCATGATTTAAGTTGTGTGGCATTGAATTAGATATGCCCGCCAATATGTTTGTGATATGCCTCACAATTTGTTTGTGATATTCATCACTATTAATACTTCACGTATTTCACTACCTCACTTGAATCACTTTCCTTCCCTTTTCACTTATTTATCTGGGCACTTCAATGATGATTTTTAAATGTTTGTTGCTCCTAAATGTGGTTCTTACAAATTGTAAGTAATGTTCAGTGTGATTAAATAACATTGTAGCATTAGTTTAGTTTTTTCTTGATTTTTGATTTGGAATATGTTTGTATGTTTTCCATTGACACGGTTTTGATGTCATAATACTGGGACCACCGTACTTTATACTGTCTTGCACCCAGGTCCCAGTGATTTTGGGTATACCCCGTTTTTTGTAATAATTATTGAGCAGGCGCATGCCTGCGAGGTATTCTTAGTGATACTTTGCACCCTCCTTCAAAATGGTAGAGAGTGAAACTCTGTCGTACACAGAGGTTTACATTAATCAATTGCTTTAGGACCCTGTAAATCAATTCTTATCTTCCAATACACCCAACATCGATTTTACACTGAATGACAAAGTCGCTCAACTAGAACGTCTAGAGAAAAAACTCATCCGCACTCGCCTCCACGGACATCTGCTTACCAAGTATCTACAGGCGAACATAATACCAATCGGATTACAGATTAAGAACGAACCAGCTATTTTTATTGATATACCTAAATTTAAGGAAGGCTTCAGCTTTGTTGCAAATAACGCTTCGCGACACTGGATGGTATTGGGAGTGGAGACAGCAGCTGAACAGGTTCAAATACTGACTAGGGAGATTGCAGCTCTCAAACAGGAAATCGCAGGCGACACCACATTGACCAATGCCAAGGATGCCCTGGAAAACCTGGGGAAAACTTTAAAGGAATTTGAAACGATCACTCAGAATAAGAAACTTGAAAAATTGTCAAAGGACATCCGTTTCTATGAGAAGAAAAACACCTATCCCTATTTGAATGAGGATTATTATAAACAAGATAACCAGGGACGCTTCACAGGCAGAGGTAGAGGTGGCTATAGAGGCAGAAGGAATTATACCACTTTCTCTGATTCTTCTGTAAGTACCGACAGTGACAGCAAACAACAGGGCCCTAGCTCTGGCTACGGATACCGGGAGAGTTGGTATCCACCTCAAGGCTACTTTCCTTTTTTAGGCGAGGGCCAGTGGAGACCCCCGAGAGGACGGGGAGGGAGCTGGCCAAGAGGTCCCCCGAGAGGCCAACAGTCCACCAATACGAACTGGGAGAGAGGCCGGGGAGCAGTGTCCAAACAGGTCCGTTTCCAGCCGGAGAATCACGGCGAAATATCAACGCGACGCAAGGTATACAGATGGTAGGGGTATACAACAACCCGGTGGTGAACATCTCATCTTACACCTTGAAGGAAGAAGAAGAGAATATCCTCTCTAACGGCTTGTCATTTGTACCTACTGCCCATCCTAACAGCTTTAACATTAAAACTGAACTGGACAGATTTTTTCGTAAAATCCGCCTTAAATACTTTTTTAAACATTCAGCACCAGCGCCTGCGACATCACAAACAGGACTAAGGGTTCCTTCTACCTTCATCATACCTACCAATGCCATGACCAATAGAATTTTGGCCTATGAAAGCATGGTACTGAACGATGTGTCCAAATTACTTTCTACATACAAACATACCATCCCGAATACTAGTAAGTTGGAGAAAGCGGCTCTCCTGAGTTTGAAAAATAATAAGGACATTGTTATCAAATCCGCTGATAAGGGTGGGGCAATCGTAGTGCAGGACACAACAGCTTATAAGACAGAGATCATGAAACAACTGCAAGACGGTGTCAGCTACTCTCAACTGAGAATCGATCCCTCCATGGAGTTGGCTGCAGAAATTCTTGGGATCACGTCTGAAGCATTGGAGCAAGGGTTTTTGAGCAAGCTTGAATTTGATTACCTTAACCAGAAACATCCCCGACTGCCCACTATCTACACTTTGCCTAAAATCCATAAGGACATGTCTAATCCGCCTGGCCGCCCCATAGTGTCTGGATGTGGATCATTACTTGAACCCTTATGCAAGTACATAGATTTTTTCTTGAAACCAATTGCTGAGAATACCAAAGCATATTTAAGAGACACCATGCAGACAATAACCTTGATTGACCAACAACCTTTCAATTCTGATGATCAACTACTGGTGACATGTGATGTTGTAGCATTATATACAAGTATACCGCAAGACCCAGCTTTGGAGGTGATGCAAGAAGTATTGAACCAGCGACCACCCCCTTGGCTGTACCTACCGAGTTTATTATCAGTTTACTTACAATAGCGATGAAGAAAAATGTCTTCTTCTTTCAAGGTCATTATTACGTACAGACAAAGGGTGTGGCGATGGGGGCAGCCTTCGCCCCTGATCTGGCGATTATTTACATGGATAATTTTGAGAGATCGTTTATCTTCAACAACAATCCCTTCCAACACCGGGTCAATTTGGGAAAAGGTATATAGACGACATATTGATGATCTGGACTGGAGACACGACGGAATTAACCCTCTTTCATGACTGGCTAAACCTATGTGACCAGGATATCAAATTCACAATACAATCAGATGCTTATGAAATAGCATTCCTGGACATTAAAATTTGTTGTGAGAATAAGGAGCTTTACACCACACTGTACCGCAAGCCATCAGAACGCAACTCCCTCCTTAGGTATAACAGTCACCACCCGCGGGGTTTGAGAGACAATCTACCGGTGGGGCAGTTCTTACGGATCCGGAGGAACTGCTCCAAAAGGGTAGACTATATGGCAGAATCTGATGATCTGAGTACTCGTTTGATAACGAGGGATATCCAAGAAGAATGGTGAAGAGAGCTCAGAAAAGGGCCTGGTTCAGCCCACGTGAAGATTTACTGACTCCGAGGGAGAAAAAGACATATTGCTACAAAGGCTAATCTGTGTTACTACTTTCTCGACTAGAAGCAATGCAATAAAAAAGGTTATTAACAAGCATTGGAACCTAGTGTCGGATGACATTGGCCAACTTACGCCACCCATGCACTCCTTTATAAAAGCAAAGAGTATCAAGGATCATGTGGTCCACTCTTTCTTGGAAACTGAAAAAGTGCCCACGATTCAATCACTCTGGAATCTGCCACCGATTAAGGGACATTACAAATGTGGGCATTGCAAAGCATGCCACACTACGATTCAAACTAAGATTTTCATCTACAAACAACACTCGAATGTCCTACAATCCTTCACAAATTGCAACACCATGAATGTCATCTATGGTATCATTTGTCCTTGTGGATTACTATATGTGGGCCAGACACAGCAGAAAATCAAGGCCAGAATACTTCAACATCAAAGTAGGATACGGTGCTCGGTCCAAGGGGCACCATTAGTTGAACATTTTGCTATAAAGGGACATAACCCCGACCAGCTACAGTGGCTGGTTATAGAGAAAGCTGAACTAGGACCTAGAGGGGGCAACATTGCATCAATCTTAAACACACGTGAATCCAAATGGATGGTGCGTTTGGACACCATTACAAATGGACTCAATGAATTGGATATTAGCAATGCCCAATTGGCATGTTTAACTAATGAATGATCTGAACTTATGGACATATACCCTACATGGATGGTCCCTTCCATAGCCAACATTTGTACATCAGCATCTTGTGGGCCTAGCTTGGCCCTTCAAACTTCCGATGTAATTATGTAAAGTTCTAATATAAGGAAGACATCTTCCCTAGTCTTCATAAGTACTCCAGTGTCTTTTTCAATGCCTTTTTATTGGTATTGGCATACACAAGAAATGACGTCAGGCCTAGGGATTTGACACGCCTGACTTTATATATTTATTTACACTAGGTTGTGACATTTTTCCGCAATGGGGGAAGCACCACCTTTCTATAGGCACATGCTTCTAGGTCACAGATATTGAATTTGCAGACATCCCTATTATTGCTTGATTGTGATTTATGAGCAAGTCATTATTTCAATTATGTACAGTTGGGTTACTATGATGTTTCTTATAGATTTTCCCCATGGCATTATGTTTACATGCGCTGTAATTACAATGTATGTATATTGGGATTTGACACAGATGTTATGTCACTTGCTTGCGTTTTAATAACATGGCATTATGTTTACATGCGCTTCAATTACAATGTATGAATATTAGGATTTGACACGGATGTTATGTCACTTGCTTGCGCTTTAATAACTTTATATCTGTGATGCTTTTTTGGACATGATGGTCCTTTTCACAGAATATGTAAAAATTAAAAAATAATTTTTGAATGATATTGTCGAGTTATCGGTTTATTTGAGTTAACATACACGAGACTTATAATGGCTGAGTCTTTCTTCACATTTAGTTGCTCTACTTCCAACACAGGCATCTAGCGTCAGCACCACCTTGAACGTCACGCGGCTATTAGGCTTTCCCGCATAACGGCTCTATTTAATGGAGCGGCATCACCGGCGATACTTTGGTCACACCTCAGGGTGAACCATGGATTAATCACGTGAGTGCGCTCGCATAACATGTCCGAGAATGTGTTCGTTATATTTAGGCGTTTCTGTTTTTAGTTAGCTCGAATACGTTCCAATCTTTACAGTACTTTCCTTTCAGACTGTTAGCATTTGTTGCCATTGGTCGGCTTTCAGCCGAATAGTAATACACATCTGTGAATGTGTGGTTTCTATTCAGGCACTTTTGCTTCGGGGAGATTGAGCACGTCCCATATGATCCCGGGTTCACTTTTAAAGTTCTAATTCTCTTGCGAGCGAGACTGTTTCATTCAGGCACTTTTTACATCAGTCAGATTGAGCACGTCCCATTTGATATTGCGTTCACTTTTTCTTGATGAGATGAGAGATGTGAGTAGACGGTTCTTAGCCCGAGAATGTTATAGTCTCGGTGTTTGCCTTTTGTGACACCCTCCTTCGCCAGAGTGAGAATTTTTAAACAGTAACGCGCTCTCTGGATTAGTCATATTTTTCAATTATGACACTCGGCGTCACTGTATAGCACATATTAACCTTACCCGGGTGCACTTTCTAACGCTTTCATGTCGGCTCTCCCGTAGTCTGCGCGGCCGTTTTTAGACCTATCCGGCCGGTGAATGTAATATTTTTGCACCTATATCCTTATTTAAATTGGGTCCTGAACTTAGCATTGTTTTTATGTTTTATTTCCTCAAATTAGGTTCACAGATTCCATAGATTAATTCAGGAAACTGCTCCGACTTCTATGATATGGGATTCAAACCACAGATTTTTGGATTTAAGCCTATTGAGTATAACCTTCATGGTTAAGATCTATGTAACTTTTGAGTAAGTTCTCTACTATATTAGCTAATTCTTTTCTTGTCCAAACCTCTTAGCTCTCAGGGCTTACTGACAGACACCTTAATTTTGCAGGTGTTTCTCACTCTCTTCTTTTCATGTTTATCGTGGAGCCACGGAGCCCCGTACGACCTGACAACATTCAATTTTGTGAGGTCTCCTCTTTTTCATTCACGGTAAATATAGTGACCAGTACTCTTTTATGTCACTGTCTTACTTTACTTAGAAATGGATATGATGATCCATTCTTTTATTCTTCTCGTAGGTGCCCTGCCCTTTCCACTTTCACATCAGTCCTGAGGAAGACCCCGCCAGTAAGGGTTAGAAGAACCTACACTCATACAGGGGTCGAAACGTCGACACTTTAATTGATGCCAGTTCCTTCAACAGTACTTTTTTACTGTGAACTCTTGTGTTACATGGCGTTGGAATTTATTGTACTCAGATGTTATGTACCATGATTTAAGTTGTGTGGCATTGAATTAGATATGCCCGCCAATATGTTTGTGATATGCCTCACAATTTGTTTGTGATATTCATCACTATTAATACTTCACGTATTTCACTACCTCACTTGAATCACTTTCCTTCCCTTTTCACTTATTTATCTGGGCACTTCAATGATGATTTTTAAATGTTTGTTGCTCCTAAATGTGGTTCTTACAAATTGTAAGTAATGTTCAGTGTGATTAAATAACATTGTAGCATTAGTTTAGTTTTTTCTTGATTTTTGATTTGGAATATGTTTGTATGTTTTCCATTGACACGGTTTTGATGTCATAATACTGGGACCACCGTACTTTATACTGCTTTTTAAATAGAACAATATTTTTTCTGTAATGCAGCCCGTTTTCATTAAAGGAAAACGTGATACATTTCAAAAATAAAAATGAAAAGCTACCTTTTTTATTTTCTAAGAGTAAACAGCAGTCCATGTGGACCACTGCCTGCTGTTAAAACATTTTGGCACCTACAATTTACAAAGGGGAAGGGGTTCCTCGAGGAACCCTTCCCGTTTGCGAATAGGTTTCCACCAACTTGAAGTTGGTGGTAACTGCAAATGTTTTGCGACTGCATTTCAGTTGCAAAACATTCATACATACCAGTGCTATTTGGTATTAGGAAAGGATGCCCTAAACACGCCCCTTCCTAATACCGAATCACAAAAGGAACATGCAATTCGGTAAGAAATTTCTGAGTCAAATTTTACCTTCTGAACATGGAAAAATGCATTTTACCGCTTTGAATTCTAAGCAATGCATACCTGTCAGAGGCAGTGTACTCTCATTCTACCAAACCAGATAAACCTAGAATAAGAAATATGTGTGTTCCTAGGTGCTTAATATCAAGTCTACCCCGCACCCTGCTGCTCCCTACCGCACTCGTGTCCCCGACAGTAATTTGCGCCTTCTTCCAGTTTCACTTTCTAGTAACACTCAAGATGCTGAGCTGCTGAGCACTGAGCACAGAGCCAGCACTTTATGACGGTTGCTGTCTGATCTCACTGCTTGCCCCCGCTGTTGGCACCTCCCTTTGCTGATTCGTGGTTGTTTGATTCACACTCTCAGCCATTTTTAGGTTTTGCCAGTACAGCGCTTGCGCTGTGCTTGAGAAATCTATTATTTTTAATATAAACTTAAAAGGGGTTTACATCCCGCCTCCTCTCTTTCCTGGCTTCTCATTGGTTCCTGTGTGGGCCACTTACCTCTCCTCCATTTCTATTGGCTATAGCATATTTTCCTGCATTTACCAATGCGTGTTTCTTGTCTGCTTCTCTTATCAGTTTCCTGCTGCTGAAATACTGTTATCATGCGCTTTGGTGGAACTATATTTTCATAAAGTTTTGCCTTTTACTATTGTAGCATATTTATATAACAATTTATCACCCGGAGAGATTAAGTGATTTGCATAATCAAAGGCTATTGCGCAGCGCCGCAGAGACTCAAACCGGGATCCCCAGCTCTCAAGTCAGCAGCTCTGATCACTGTGCCACATCCTCTGCAGTCCTGTGTTATCTGTCAGGGAGCACTTTCCTTCTCCCGGACGATGATTGGTGAAAACAGCTCTTTATTCATTACATAGGCGAAACCAATGCCTTACCAATGCTTGTTGTCAGATGCTGCTGCTGATCAAGGGGCTGCCAGCCTAGTTCGATCTCTCACGTTCCAGCGCTGATGTGGGCAATTGTTGCCACTACTTCACTCACCTCTCTCGGAGAGCCGGGTGAGGCAGAGTGCATGACAGAACAGTGGCAGTGCTCTTTACTAGAGGTGTGTGAGCCAGCAAATTATCAGGGAGAGAGAGCTAGAGCTGAGCCAGGGGCCTGGCTCGGATCTTAGAGCCGGTGCAGGAGCCTAGCCCTGAAAATAATTTACTATGTAAATCATACACAAACATCACATAAAATATGATAAAGCATCTTTAAATTTTAAAAACGTGTATTTCTTTAACATATGACATTGAGAAGAAGTGATAGTTTGTACAACTGGCAGTCTGAACTCACAAATTTAGAAGTGCTTTCAGACGTGATAATGAAGAAAAAAGAGTTTTGGCGAAATAAAAAGTTTGCCTAAGATCACACAATTTAAGCGGGGAAGACGTGGTTTATCTAGGTTTTCTGGTTTCACTTTGTACAAATCAGCCAGCAAATGGGTATCTAATTTGTCATTTGATATGTTAAGGCTTTGCTTTTACCTTTTATAGGCACGGGCATATTAAATGATTTGCCCAGAATCACAGGATGTTGAGCCGATGCCAAGACTAGAACCTTATTCCCCAGTCCGTAGCTCAGACGGTAACGCCACATCTTTGGTAGCGGGAGGGAAGCAGGCAACCAGGGATGGCCTTTGGCATGCACGAGCTGGGCCAGGCCCAGGGTGCCATTCTTCAGAGAGGCACAAGGAGCTGTCTATATTAAAGTCTTGCTGACAGCAGCATCCCTCTTGATACCAATGATGCAGACTAAACTGCTTTTAATCCTTTTTACTTTTCTCTGGTGCCGTTTACATCCCATCAACCCCCTTCCAACCTCTCCTATCTCCCTCTCACCACCCACTGCCACACAGCAGCACCGCCATTCGCACCACCAACAACTTGGCACTAGCATGATCAAGCTACCACTGTGACTGAATCGGAATATTTGGGGGAGGTGCTGAGGGGTTTGTGCACAGAGGCCAGTCTCTGCTTTGATGTGTGACTGAATTGGAACACAAAATGGGCCCCGTGCTGCCTCATTTTATTCACAAGCCCCAGCCAGAGAGCCACATTTATTTCCGTCAAGGGCGCTATCTGAGCAAGGGCCAGCTCTGCAGGCAACCCGTGTCACAGTATATCCATGTATCTCTGCATTGTACTACTCATGAAATTTGGTCTGCATCACACTGCAAACTGAATTATTCTGAAAAACGTCCAAGCTTTTACTTTGAGCTTTAGAAGCTACTAATGCTAAATTGTTTAATCATTCACTTCAAGAAGGAGGAGCAAGTAGGGGCCAGTGCAAGGGTAGCACAACACAGCAAGCCTATTTGTGTATGTTGTGTATATTAGTGTCACAGCAAGCCTATTTGTGTATGTTGTGTATATTAGTGTCACAGCAAGCCTATTTGTGTATGTTGTGTATATTAGTGTCCAGAGGAGGTTGCCTGGGTTGGGCCAGTATGATAGGATGGGTACGCGCAAAACCACAGGCAACACTACCTTCATTACTACCAAGAGTACTGCCATCATATGTTTTCTGGAAAGGGCTGTAGAAAGGATATTTAAGGAGAATGAATTGGCAGTGTACTATGGCTCTTGACCCGTCCACCCTGAACTCTGCTGATCCACCAATCTGTGTCTCTACTTTTACTAGTCCTCCCATTGAGGCAGGTCCTACTGTGAAACTTAAAAGAAAGGCAGCTATGCCTAGCTTTTTCTATCAAAAATAACTTTTATTTAAACTTCAGTGCAACGGTGGTAAAGATTATTTCCCGCATTGTTGAATGGCTTAAAAACATCAAGTAATGCCTTGATAAAGTTCTAAGTCTCGCAAGTTTGCATCCTCCCCCATCAATTAATTGGTGTCTTTTCCTCTGAACAAAGGGAACATGCAGGTGCCCAGTGCATTCAGAATACCACTCCTGGTTCCTCTGGTTCCAGCTTTTGTCCCTTACCACTTCCCTCCTGACATGCAACTGAGTTGGGGACTCTTTCTACTACCCCTGAGCCTAGACAGACTTCTAACATTTCATCCTCAATTGCCCCTACACCCTCAGAGTCACATCAGACTCTTGGCGCTGCCCCTGCACCAACTCAACAGACTTGTCATAACCTTAAGCCATCCAGTGGGTCAAGCTTGAATTTGGGCAAGGATACTTCAAGGATCCTTAGTTTGCCACGTCCTGCTTGTCCCTTTGTGGTTATTATAGTGAATGCGCCGACTTTTTGTTTTGCGATGTCTGAGGATTCAGAGCAACTTAAGAAAAAGGTTGTTCATTGGCTATACACTCCTCTAAATTTTAAAGTTGTTAATTTTGATCAAATTTGCTTGTGAGAAAAGTGTCTTGGATCAGCCCTTCTATCAAGTTTTTACCTGGTGACTCTATCATTATCAATTTTAAGAAGGAGATTTATGCGAGGAATTTGTTGTCTCAACAGACGAATGTGGCAGGTGACTCTGACAAAATGAAGTTATTGACCTTTGGATTATTAACACCAAGCTGTAATATTCAGTGACCACCTGTAAGAAACTGGGTTCTTGACTGAGGAGGCAGAAGCCCCAATTAGGCAACAACCACAACAACCACAATCCCGGTCAGGATGAACCACTAGCAGCCACTAAATCAACCTGTGCTAACTCTCTGGTAGCTTGGCACAAAAGCAATCAGGCATAACTTAAAGGCAATGTGTAAAGTATTTATGCAGTACAGAAACAGTAATAAAGTGAAAACAAAACACAAAAAAAAATCCCAAACCAATTTTGAAAAATAAATTTCAATAAATAAAATATCAGAACAAAAAATAGAACTGAAGATATTGGCTTTTAAAGAGTTTAGTTAAAAAGCATCAAAAAGCACAAAGTGCCAACTGTGGTTATCTGGTTGCGCCGGACCGGGGTAAAGTCATAGGTTCAGGCCAACCACAATGGAGCATGGGCCAGAAACAGGGACGAGCCCTGTCCTGCTGAGAGTTGTACCAAATGTCCTTAATGTGAGGCTTCACGTTGCTCAGCACAGGCTCCAAGAAGGAGGTGCACTGGGCTGCAATGCAAAGTCCTGTGTAGAATTGCTCCATGCTGCATCATTTCCTTTTTTTTTTTTTTATTCATACCCAGATAACGTCATATACAAGAATAAATATCAATAGATCATATGAAATGATAAAATTCTAATAGGTTAGTGCAAGAATACAAATAGATCACTTAAAAAGAAGAGCACCCCAAATGAGCTGATCCAGAATAATAACAATTGCAAAAATGTAGTATATGCAGTTTGGAGCTAGAAAGTTAAAACCAAACTAAAAACATTGCAATTCATGCTTATTGAAAGAGGACCCTTACATCCATATTTAATCCAGCATACCAAATAAATAGAGGTGGGGACGCCTACCATCACCACCTAAGGCCCCCTAGCTTCTCTACTCCATTTTGAGACATGTGCCCAGATTTTCCCCCCACGGATTCTGGCCTGTCTGACCCTGCATGCATACAATGCCGTCTCTTGATTATATATCCCAAGAAGCCGAGCTAGCCACATCTGGAAGGTAGGTGACTCTACATCCTTCCATCTGGCGGCTAGCATTATCCTAAATACTGCTGTCCCCACAAATATACAGTATTCATGTGCAGTATCAAGCTCCAGAGAGCTATCATATCCCAGGAGCAGCAGGGTAGGGGTCAGATTAATCCTAAATCCAAACAGGCTTTCCCAGAAGCTGGGCACCCCATTCTTCAAAGGAGACAGCTTATCACACTCGTAAAACATGTGGGTCAGTGTGGCCGGTCCGATCCCGCATCTAGGGCAGCTATCATCCGCTCTTTTTCCCCAATTAAATAATTTAGAAGGTGTAAAATATAAATTGAATACAGTTTTATACAATTGTGCCTTTAGACAAGTGGATAACAGTATTTTCGCAGTTAATGATAATATCATATAGATATCCACATCCGGGTTGTTCAGTTTCCTTGCCCAGCTCATCTCAGTCTTTTCTAAATCGTCTGGTAATTCATCTATCAGCAGGCTATAAATATTCCTGATTTTACCAGTCTTCCTAGTAATTACTTCTAACATTGGTATCCTACCCAGTTTTAACGCCGGTCTACATGTAGTAAGGATGTTCCTAATCTGCACATATTTAAAATAGTGGTTATTTGGAATCCCGAACTCCTGCTGCAGCCTGGAAAAGTGGGAGGCTTGCTCTCCCGTATAGAGTTCTCCAACTGTAACCACGCCTAGCTCTTCCCATTGCTTTCCCATAGCATCGTAAAAAAGGGGTGGGAAGAGCGAGGATCACCACAAGGGAGTATATCGGCAAATCTTAGGTATCGCCATGAATTTTGAAACTTTATTCCATATCCTTCACGCACCATATACTACCTTGAAGCGAACCTTTCTATATTAACTCTGCTCCATTTGTCTCAGCAGCAACCCGGAGGCCTCCTTCCCTATGGCGAGCTCATATATTATTGGTATTCTAGCCACACTTTCAACCTCCTTGTCCCTATCTACTACAAACAAGGAGGTCATCTGATGCAGAAGAGCCGCCCAGTAGTATAGCGTAATATTAGGAACTGAGAGCCCTCCTATATCATGCGGGAGAGTTAAATATTTAAGTGACCTTCTCACTTTCACGTATTGCCAAATGAAGTTAGAAAAGATAGACTCCAAGATCTTCAATATCTGTTCGTCTACCGCGAGCGGGATTGAACGAAATAAATACAAAATTTTAGGCAGCATAGTCATTTTTAAAAGATTCCCCCTTCCAATTATAGATAAATGCAACCCATTGATTCTTTTTAGATCCGCAGATATGGTCTTTACCAGGGGGTCAAAATTAATTTTCACAATTTCATCCACCTTCGAGTTGATGCGGACCCCAAGATAAACTGCCGATTCTGCTTGTCGAGAATCATTAAAAACAATATTCTCTGTGCAAATAACAACCGTCTTCCCTTCATTCAAAGCGTACCCTGATACATGCCCGTATCCCTCAGCTATACGGACAATCTCCCTCATTGCCTCTGATGGATCGGTAGTTAACACAGCAACATCGTCGGCATAAGCCAGTACCTTGGTCTCATATCCCCTGCTTACCACCGGTTTAATCTCCTGGCTCTGCAACAGCTTTACCACCGAGGGGTTTATATACAAAGCAAATAAAATGGGGGAGCAGGGGCACCCTTGTCTAGTTCCCCTAGATATTAATATATTTCCTGATTCTCTCCCCATCAATTGTAATCGGGCTCTAGGGTCAGAGTACATGGCTTTAATTGCCTTTATAATTTGCGGTCCAAAGCCTTTTACCGCCATTATCCCCCACAAGAACCTCCAGGATACCCGGTCAAATGCCTTCTCTGCATCGAGGAGGATCATAGCCATCTGCCCCCCAGTCCCAGTCATGATGTCAAATAGCGATATGGCCCTCCGGATGTGGTCCGTTGTTTCTTTTACAGGGATAAACCCATGCTGCCAGGGGGAGTCCAGATGTCCTATAACCCTCCCTAGCCGGATAGCCAATATCTTCAAATACATTTTAGTATCCGAATTTATTAAGGATATCGGCCTATATGAGGCAGGATTATCTTTTGGTTTTCCTTTCTTTGGAAAGAGGATGATATCCGTCTCTTTCCAGGATTCTGGAGGGCACCCGCTATATTGTATACTCTTGAAAAGATCAAGGAGAAGGGGGACTATCAGAGTTTGCATTATCCTGTACACTTCCAGGGGGATCTTATCGGGACCAGCAGCCTTCCCTGATGCCAAATCTTGCAGTGCTACCAGAACCTCCTCTAATGAGATGTCCTTTTCTAGGTCGTCCTTAGCTGAGCTATCCAACAACGTCCCAAGGTCTGCACTGGTTAATATTTTGGATATATCCTGTGATGTTCCTGCTGTTCCCATATCGTCCTTGTACAGCAGTTGATAATACTGAAACACCTCTAATATATCATTTGTGTCAGTATACATTTGGCCATCCTTCTTAATTGAAGATATTATATTCCGAGTTGTTTTCTGACGGGTTCGTAGAGCTAGTCTCCTCCCCACTAGTTCACCGTTCTCATAAGAGTTATTTCGTTGGGACTGAAACTCTTCTGCCGATTTCTGAGTAAGCCAGCTATTTATTTCCGCCTTAAGGGTGATTATTTGATGGTGTGTTTGAGCCACTTCCCGACCCTGCGCTATTAATAGCACATGTTCTTCTTCTGCTTCCGCTAGGTTTTGCATCAATTGTTCATTCTTTGCCTCACGCTGCTTTCTTGCCCTGGCAACAAAGCTAATCGTTTCACCCCTAAGGCCAGCCTTAAAAGAATCCCACACAACCCCCCTGCAGGCACTATATCTATTTATGTCAAAGAATTCTTGGGACCATTTCTTAATGTATTCAATGTAGACATCGTTTACAAGGAGCTTACTATCAAAGGTCCATTTATTTCGAGTTCTTTTGAACCTTTTAACTTCAAGTTCTACAATTAATGGGTTGTGATCGGAGATCACCTTAAGAAGTTTCCTAATACCAACTCCATTAAGTATGTCCCTCGTAACTAGGAAATAATCAATCCTAACATATTTCCTGTGGGGGCAAGAATAATACGTATACCCCGGGTTATTGGGGTTCTTAATAGGCCAGATATCAACCAAGCCATGGCTGCTCATGAGAGATGACAGAGCCCTATGTACTCTTGGCTTTTGGCCGTGGTACGTCCCTTGGTTTAAATGCCCTTGGTGAGGGTTCAGGGAGATAATAAAGTCTCCACACATAATTAATGGACAGGGACATGCTGCCAGCTCCAACTCAAGGTCTTCAAAGATCTTTGGATCGTCTTGGTTTGAACCATATACCGCACACACTGTAAGCCCTATGTTTAGGTCTACCATTGCCCACCTTCCCAGTGTGTCTGAAGCCTTACGTTTAGCCTGTCCAAAGGCAATCTTTGCAAGGATTGCCACACCTCGAATATTTGAACTCTGAGATGAACAAACCAACATATAGCCCCCAATACCCATCAGACCCTTCTTCCCCATGGGATATGAGTCTCCTGCAGACACACTATATCAAAGGCGTTTGACCTCACAAGCTCTGCCAACCTTGACCTTTTCTTTCTATTGTTCAATCCTCCCACATTCAATGAGCAGATAGTTACCCTCCCCATCTAAACTTAACTCCGTACCTGCCTGAAATACCTCTGTTCATTTTTTTTCCCCATTCATAAAGTGATTCTTCTGTAGACACATTTCCTTCTCGTCTCTGGGTATGTTTTTTCTTTAGCTTTTCCCCCATCCCCCCTGCAGCCCCCCTTCCCCCAGCCCCCCTTCCCATCATGCCCTCCCCCTACCCACTACCACCCTTGAGAAGCACTCAGACTGTAGTCTGTGCACGATGGATGCGACGCGCAGAACCGAGAGCCCTATAATTGTCACCCTTGTGTTCACAAAAAACAAAATACATACTTCCTTAAGAGAGAAGACCCACTAATTCACACCATTCCTTTCCCACTTTTGAGTAATTTGATTTTATACTTTTATAAACACTCCCATGATCAGTTCCTTTCTTATGATTAGTTTAGACTAGTCATCTCTACACTGTAAGGCTATCCAAATATTCTTTAGCTTTGATTTCTGATACAACAAATTGTGTTTTCCCCCCCAGATCACTTTTAGCCGAGCTGGATTGTTCAAGAAGGCTTTTGCGTTTTTGTCCTGGAAAGGTTTGATCAATTGCCGTAGCCGCCAGCGCCTTTCGACGGAAGTATGGCAAAAGTCCGGTCAAACGAGACTCCACCCCTGGTCCTCCTTGCTTCGGGTCTGGCTTTTTCGAAGATTGCTTGACGCAGTAAAAAGTTCCCGAAGTACACTAGAATGGCTCGTGGCATTGCTCCTTCCCTTACGGGCTGCTTTTGTACAAACGGGACCCGATGGGAACGCTGCACCTCTTGGGCCCAGTTCCAGTCCGTTAACTCCGGGAATGTGTCCCTTAATAATTCCGCAACATACAAACGAGCATCTGCCCCCTCCACCCCCTTGGGAACCCCAAGCACATCCAAGTTGTTGCGCCTCTGGCGGTTCTCGTGCTCCTCCAGCTTCCATTGTATGTCAATTAGTTGGGACTCATGGGATTTGGTTAGTGCTTGGGTGGTTGTAAGATCGGACTCTGTGGTAACAATCCTTGATTCGAGATCGGTCATCCGCTCCCCAATGACACTACAGGTTTTGGTCAGCTTTCTGACTACCCCTGCACCTTTCGCATAGCCGATTGAGCCTTACGGCCATCTTGTCATCGTGATGCATCAATATAGCCTGAAAGATGGCTTCCAACGTTGGAGGGGTCGGTCCATTTATATCCGAGACAGGTTGCCCACTAGATGAGGGCCCGGCAAATTGGTTTATAGGAGTATAGTCCCAGGTAAGGTCTCTATCTCCCAGTTTCCTTTCTCTCTTCTGCACAGTTTTGGCCCGGGCTCCATCAACCTCATCTAGATCACTATTGCTGATATCGGTGGAGGCGCCAGAGCCCTCATCTGACCACTCACCCCTGTCTGACACAGAGAAGAAATAGTCACTTGGCTCCTTTTCCAGATCCTTTTCCAAATCTGTCCTATCAACCATTTCCAACCCCTGAGGCCCCTCTGCCAGGGTTAAGTGTGCTGGATGCATTGAGCCATCCTGCCTAGATTCTGCCAACAATTGAGGTGTGGGAGCTGAGGCAGCCCGTGGGAGAACACCCACCTCCCTCCCATATTTGCCCCCAATAGGCCTACTGCCCGGTTGTCAGGGCCTGGTAAGTCAGTGCTGCCTTGCCCTACCCCCGTTAACTGTCAGTGGGAGAGGGTGATTATCTGCTCCTGGCCTACCTACCTTCCCGGCTGAATTAGACTCCTGACTGCCTCCCCATGTCACTGGAGAGTCGTCCGTCTCTCGCGCCATCTCCACACCTTGCTGAGGGCTAGTGTTGCACGGGACTGTACCCCCGTCAGTCTGAGCCGTCTTCACTGCGGGACCTCGCAGAAGCTCAACCACTGTAGGGCCGGCCGGACGCTGTTTCCCGGCGGCCCCACCTCTTCCTCTCTTCTCCAGGGTTTGCTTGCGTTATTCTGTTTGTTGGCCTCGGCGCCCCTGCCAAGCCGTCTGTGCGGGCGATGCTACCGCGGCATCAACGCCGGTCTCTCCCGCCTCAGAATGTCCCTTGAGCGTGGGATGTGTAATCCTCGATTTGGCCGCTCCGCCGGCTGGTTTCGGCCCCATGCTGTCCGCTGGTACAGGAGCCGATGTATCAGAAAGGTGAGGAGGCCGCTCCGGCACCACTCTAATCAGTTTGTTTAGGTGTCTGAGAACCGCCAGTCCAATTACTGTACCAATTAGGTGCACATAACACCCTAATACTCTCGGAGGGCCTCGTATCGCTTCCCCTTGCACTTCGAGGGTCATCTCCTCACTTCTGCATATAAATGCTGCTTGGGCTCTCTAGTGGTCTGCGCGCTGCTTCAATCTCAGTCGACCGCCATCTTGTCTGCATCAGTTCCAACGAGGTCTCCGATCAGGGGCTATGGTGTGAGGTTCTGCATCGAGCTATGTTGCGATGCGTCGGATGTGAAGGTGCACACAGTTAGGCAGGTAGGAGGTTATTATGATGCCAGCCAAGGGTCCAGGACCAGGTGGGGGCACCCCTTGGGAATCACGACTCACTCCAGGTAGAGTCCAGCAGCAGGACTCAGGCAGGTGCAGTTGTAGGCCCAGGCAGGTCCAGCACAGCAGGTCAGCCGGGCAGTTGCAGGGACAACTCTGAAGCTTGTTGTATCCTTGTAGCTCACACAGGAGGTCAGCCAATTGAGTCACTCTGGTTAGCTTGGGATAAAGCCAAGCAAGCTCATTCTCAGGCAGCAATGCAGTCCTTCAATCTGCAGGGCAGTCATCTGGCAGCAGAGCAGTCATTCTTCTGTAACTTCCACAGGTCCAGGAGTGTTCTGAAGAGGGGCTCTGTAGGTCCAATATTCATACCAGGTTTTAGCCTTTATGTGGGGTTATTCCCTGGTCTACCTCCACACTGCCTAGGATTGACATGAAGGCCGGCAGGACTGATGTCAGATTCCTTTGTGGGTGTGGAAGGCAAAGCCCTTTGAATTGTAGGTGAGGCTGGGTACAGCTCCTCCCCCAGCCATCCTGCCAGGATGGCCTATCGTGTCCACACCGAAGCCCCCTGTGTGTCAGTGTCTGGAAGGAATACAGAAACCCCAACCACAGAACCATTCACAGTCATGCGACCCAGGACACTGGCTGAAGGCACAAATAGCTGGGGCAAGCAAATGCCAACTTTCTAAAAGTCGCATTTTCAGAATTGTGACTTACAATCCAACATCACCATTATAGAGGATTTTAAACTACAATTAATTTGAGTCTAAACAGCATATCTCCGTATGCTCTGGTGAACCAGTGTTAGCCAATGGGAGAGACAGGCCTTACAACAGTGAAAAAAACAGGACTTCAGGAGTTTTTGACTGCCAGAACTTGTGAAACTTAAGTACACACATCCCACGTTTTAAATATGATGTCCCCTGCCTTATTAGCTTTATGCCTACCTTAGGGGTGATTTATAAATATTAAAAGGGAAGATTTGGGCCTGGCAAAAGGTCTCTTTTGCCAGGCCGAAATGGCAGTTTAAAACTGCCCCACAAGTTGCAGTGTCAGGCCTGAGACATGTTTTAAAAGGCTATTTTAGTGGGTGGCACAATGAGTGCTGGTGCCTACTAGTAGCATTTAATTTACTGGCCATGTACTGTATGTACCATATACTAGGGACTTACAAGTAAATTAAATGCCCTAATCAGGTGTAGGCCTATTTTACTATGTTTTAGGGAGAGAGTACAAGCACTATAGAATTTATTAATCAATTTGATATTTTATTATTCCAGGAAACTTGAGCTGTTCAGTAGATACTCTGTGACGGGTTTGCACGTTACTCTAAACCCACCACCCATTCTAACTCGGGTAGAGCAAACTTGACACTACTTTGACATGGTTCTCAAATTAATGTTGACCAAAGCAGAATACAGTTTTTCTTGGTACAGTTTTACTCTTATGGACATTTTTTTTCAATTAGTTTTTTATAATAATGATCTTAATCAGATAGATGTTTGCAATTTCAACTATTTAGTATCCCTTGCTGACAGCTTGTGCTCGCAGGTTTAGCCTGATTTATCTGCTATCAGTATACTGTTCTGCGGTGATTTTAATGCTAAATTACTCATCAGTATTTTTTAAGTGACAGTTCTAGCTGTAATTATGTTTCTGAGCCATCATTTGTCCCTCGGGGACAAACTCTTTCAACATATTATTATTGAGATAGTCATCGCTCTTGAATCTGAGGAATGTGCTGACTTTGCTGTTCCCACTTTCTTTGACCAGGGCTGTAACACAGTCAGGGATTACATATTTGTGCTGCTTACCTTCTAGTCGGAGAGTTATTGTGGAATCATAATCATCTGGGTGTATTAGTTTCAGTACCTTTGCCCTCAGTTACTGGGTCCTCTGCAGATATTTTTGGTAATTCAGTAAAAAATAACGGTTTTAGATTGGCTTGGAAATCTGCCTAATCCAGCACATTGTTGGCTAATTTGAAAGAAATCATCTTTCATTATTTCTAAATTGTCTCTGTCTTGATGCAACTCTTTTCTTTGAATCTTCTACAAAGCAACATTAAAACATAGAAAGGATGAACTGAAAAGGAGCAACTGAGAGTCTTTAATGAGAGCATGTGAGCTTAGAGACATTAAAGCTTTCTGGCAAACTATTAATACCATCAGGCAAAAACAGGGTCATTTGGCAAGGATGGGTTCTCATATATCTGCAGAACAGTGGCTCCAGTGCTGATCCCATAGTGTTTGATATTCATGAGATATTTCCCATAGCCTGGCAAGGCACCTGGGCTGGATGTTGCACCAGTTGATCTTTATAAATCTAACAGCGATCTCTGTGCTCTGCTCCTCACCAATATTTTAAACCATGCCACGAGGTCCACAAAGCCAATGTTATGCGCTGCCTTTATTATAGTCCCCATTTGTTAAAAGGGTAACAGTTTGTACTCCCTGTGCTATTGCCCAATTTCTCTTTTAGACTCTATGGTTATGGATGTAGGTAGGCTCGTTTACAAAAGGATTGCCGATTGGTTCACAGATAAAAGCATATTCAGCGAGGCACAGTATGGTTTCCATGAGTGACTTGGTATAATAGAGAAATGCCTCAATTTACATCTAATCATCAGCAAGCACACCGTTGCCTAGGGCTGCTCAATGCACCTGGAGTTTATGAATCTATCCAGTGCCTTGTTAATAGATTTAATTTGTGCCGTGATCTAAGAAATATTGGGCTGGATGTAGCATTAGTAGATTTTGTAGTTACACTACACTCTGATCTCACAGCCAAGGTCAGATTTTGGCCCAACAGAGAATGAACAAAATTGTTTAAATTAGAATGGGGGTAAGGCAAGGCTGCATCTTGACCCCCATTTTCTTTTTATTCTGTACATTATCAATCTGATCTTCATTTTTGATCAGGTTTGTGCAGGACGTCCCGATATTGTGCTCAAGGCCATTCCCAGCCCCGCTGTCTTGATGGCCAATGCACCTAATGGGTTGAAAAAATGAGTGAATGCATTCAAGAATTTCATGGGTGACCTTGATCTACTGACTAATTTTGCTTAATGACAAGTAATGTCTTGTGGCACTAAGAGCTCCAGGCCACAAACTATATCTGTCAAGGGCAAGATACTTGAGAAGGTGTTTCAGTACCCTTATTTAGGAGTTATATTTGACAGCTCAAACTCATAGTCTGCATGTTAGGCCGCTAGACACCTACAATTTTCATAGTCAGTAGGTACATTGTACAATGTGTCTAATGAGGGTGGCATTGGACCTATAGTTCTCCTAGTGGAGATTTTTAACAGCCAATATAGCCCGATTCTTACATATGGTGCACGGATTTGGGGATATGCCAATATTAAAACAGTGGAGTAAAAAAAGCCCCAGCAGCCCCCGCGGTACTGCCTGAGTTCCAGTGTGCCCTCTCAGATAAAGTGATAGGTGGTGGGCTGTGGAGGGGGACCCCTCCATGAATTTTGCAGTGGGAGCCCCTCAAGTTTCTTTACGCCATTGTATTAAGAGTGTGCAGCTTGAGGAGAATCACTTCTGTGAGTGCCTCCTCTCTGTCCCGCCCAGTGCTCTGCACTATTTTGGCCATGAGGATCTGGAAAGGATGTATGTTGAAGACACTTTTAAGTTGGTGCATTTACTCATATGAATCTCCATTTGGAATTCCCTTCGCACCTCATTAAATAAAGGTTTTATTATCAATTATTACCAATCCCATCAACTCCAACAACGTAGACCAGAACTTCAGAAACTTCAACAAATTGGATCACCAACTGCACCAACAGCATTGCTCCCATTGGCAACAACACCTGCAGAAGGTCCACCAAGCAGGCTAGCTGTTACACTGAAGACCTCAGACCTGCTAAATGACACTGTAACCAACTGGAAAGGAGATGGTGCGCCAGCAAGGAAATGACTGACAAGACCATCTTCAAGACAGCCCTTAAATTCTACCACAGACAGTTGAGAGAATCAAAGAAAAAGGCCTTAGCCTCACACATTGAATCAAGCTCCAATGACAGCAAAGAACTCTTCAACATCGTCAAAGGGTTCTGCAACCCTCACAGGAACTCTGCGACAACCTTGAAAACTTCTTCCACAACAAGATCGCCAACATCTACAGAAACTTCAAACCCCTACCCAAGTCCACTGACTTCTTCAAGCACGACAGACATCACCACAGAAATCCGACTGAACGAATGGAGCAAGCTCGCCCCATCGTAAACCACCTCCATCATGAACTAGGTTCCCTCAAGGGCCCCAACTGACCCATGCCCTCACCATATTTTTAACCTAGGAGAAGCCAGAACCAGCAACATACTCCATACCTTGTTCAACACCTCAATTCCTGAGGACTGCAAATACGCAGCAGTCAACCCCCCACTAAAGAAACCATTGTCAGACCCCAGTGAACTCAACAACTACTGACCAATCTCCCTGCTTCCGTTCCTGCCCAAAGTATTAGAAAAAGCCATCAACCAACATCTCTTCACAAATCTAGAATGGAGCTTCCTACTCAACTTCTTCCAATCTGGATTCTGCAGCAACCACTACACCGAGACAGCGCTCATCACGGCTACCGACGACATCCAAGTCCTACTCAACCGAGGAGAGACTGCAGCTCTGATCCTCCTAGACCTCTTGGCAGCCTTTGATACAGTCTCCCACCACAGACTCATCACGAGTCTGCACAACATAGGCATCCAAAGACCCACTCTCAGATGGATCACCTCTTTCCTCTCCGGGAGAATGAAAAAAGCTCACCTTCTCCCTTCACCTCGGAACCTAAGGAATCATCTGTGGAGCACCCCAAGGATCCTCACTCAGCCCTACTATCTTCAACACTTATATGGCACCTCTGTCTAGTATAGCCAAAACCCACTGATTCAAAATCATATCCTACGCTAACAGCACACAACTAATCCTCTCCGAAGCCACCACCAAGACCAACTTCCACAACTGCATGGCAGGCGATGCCAACTGGATGAAGGACAACTGCCTGAAGATCAACTCGGACAAGAGAGAGGTACTGATTTTCAGAAACAAAAGCTCCTCGTGGGACATCCTGGTGGCCCTCTGAACTCAGACCTTCTTCCACCCCCACTTACCGCGCTAGGAACCTAGGCATCATTCTGGACAACAAACTCAACTCCGTCTCCTCTTCCTGCTTCTTTATCCTCCTCATGCTTCGTAATATATTCAAATGGCTATCCCAAAGCTCAAGACGCACCATCACATCTCCAGGCGACTGGACTATGATAACGCTTTCTAAGCAGGTTTCGCAGCTCACCTCCTCCGACGACTACAGACTATACAGAACGCCGCAGCCAGACTTGTCTTGGATCTCCCTAGATGAACTCACATCACCCCCTACCTCAGGGAACTTCAATGGCTTCCTGTACAGCAAAGATGCCAGTTCCAGCTCTTGACCCATACATGCAAGGACCTACACAACTGCGGACCTGCCTACTTGAACCAATGTGATGAAAAGACGAAGCCTTAGTTCGGTAGGAAAACTCTTTATTCCCGGTCTCCTCTGTCCACCAACAGTGCAGCAACTGTCACCACTGAACATTCCAAGGTAGCCTCCTGGGGACAGCGGAAGGTACCAGGTAGGAGGAAAGGAGGGGGGCACAGCGGAGGAATGTACCAACATAAATAGTAAAGTATTGGGGTGACATCAATAACAAATATGAGTAATACAACTATGTAATAAAACAATGGTAATACATTGTAACACATCTTCCCCCTGCAAAATGAAAGGAAGATAACAAAGGAGGTTATTTGGTCATGACATAGTCTTGTTGCCAACTGGGTGTTTTGCGAATTCTCTGCATCGTAGGTAGCTCGTGTGGAGTATGCTCATGAGATTCTTTGGTGGATCTGTTATTGGATGTCTCACTATGTATGGGTTGGGATTTGGTCAATCTATCCATGCTCCACATTTGGTTATTGTCCATTATGGCTGTATTTTTCCTGATTGCTGTGATTTGCATCGGTTTGGAAAATTTAGAGTCAGAATTGCAAATTCTGGGATTTTTAACACATACCCAGTCTCCAATTCTCCATTGTGGAGTTTTTGTTCCATATTTGAGGTCGTAATGGATTTTGTACTTGGTTTGGTGAGTATTTATTTTGACTTTTGATGCCTCAACGTCGTGCATAACACTAGTACCACCTCCCAACCAGTTAGGAAAGAATTTGGTGCAGGGTTTCCTACACTTTAATGCAGTAAAAGGGAGACTCCTGTAACTTGATTGGGAGTGGTATGGTAAGCCCATAACATCTCTTGTATTGCCTGTTCTATTGGGATTCTGTTAACACTAGCTAACTGTATGCAACTTTTGATCATGCGGTTCATTCTTTCTACCAGGCCGTTAGCCCTGGGACAGTAGAGGGCGTTTTCAAGTGATTAACATTCAATTTATTAAGGAACTCTGTCATGGTATGAGAAGTAAATTGAACCCCATTGTCGGTGATTATGGAAGATGGAATGCCTTCCAGGACAAATGCATCTTTGAGAAATTGGATGACATAGTCAGTGGTAATCTGGTTGACCATCCTCACTACAGTCCAGTGAGAATGGTAATCTATTAAGACCAGTGCGAAACGTTTTAGTGTACTTTTGTAATTGAGCGGACCAATTATGTCAAGAGCAATCTTCTCCCAAGGTTTATCTGGTACTGATACTGGGAAGATGGGTGCTTTCCTAGTTATTTTTGACTTGTCACTATTGGCACAAGTTGAGCAATTCTTTACCTTGTTTTCTACAATCGCATTCATGTTTGGAAACCAGTATCGTTCACATAACCTAGCTTTAGTCAAACTTCTGCCAAGGTGACCCTCATGTACAAGATCAACAATTTTGTATCTCAGAGGATCAGGTGGTACAATTTTGTCATTTCTGAATAGGACTCCCTGTACAATGTTGAGTTCATGACGAACCTCCGAGAATTTCCTGACAACTTCACTTACCAAATCAGAGGAAGTGGGCCAACCCTGTACCGTGTAATTTAAGAGTTGGGTCATCGTAGTGTCTTTGCTCATGCAATCTAACCATTCTTGTGAAGTGATGGTGGTGAGATTGAGTTGAAGGATGGGGTACTCAGGGGTGTCAAACTGCTCCTCCTTGTCTAAAGGACTTCTTGAAAGAAAATCTGCAGCAGAATTGTGAATACCTGGAACATATTCCACCCTAAAGCAGAAGCCCTCTAATCCAAGGATCCACTTGGCTATACGGGGAGTGTTGCATGAGTTATTTTTAGGATTGAACATGAAAATTAGGGGTTTGTGGTCCGTGCGTATGCAGAATTGAATGCCCCATAGGAAGAATTTAAAATGTTTTACACCCCAGAAACAGGCTAAGGCTTCCCTTTCTATTACAGAGTAATTCATTTCTGCTTTGGTGAGTGTGCGTGAAGCAAATGCAACAATTCTTTCTCTGCCATCGATTATTTGTGAGAGAGTAGCCCCTAAGCCCTTGTTGCTTGCATCAGTAGTGAGTATGGTTTTACGATTGTGTTCAAAGTTGCATAAGTACGGAGCTGAAAGGATTGCGTTTTTACTTTCAAAAATGAGGCTTGCTGATCATTTGACCACTGGAAGTGAGTGTGGTTCTTTGTGAGTTCTCTCAGGTTGGAGGTTAGGTCAGCAAAATGATCTACATACTTTGCCATGAACTCTGCTAACCCTAAGAATGACTTGAGTTCATCTTTGTTTGTAGGTGCTGGGGCATCCTTTACTGCTTCTAGCAGACAGTATTTAGGTTTAAAGCCTTCCTTTGAAATGCAGTGCCCTAAATATTCCACAGCTTCCACACCTAATTGACATTTTTCTTTCTTCAATGTGAGCCCTGCCTTCTTGAATCTAGAGAAGACTTGCTTAAGGATATTATTGTGTTCATCAATGCTAGCCCCATAAATCAATACATCGTCTTGAAAGCATAATGTCTTAGGTACACCTTCTAAAACCTGTTGCATAATTTTTTGAAATACTGCCGCCGCAGAGGCCAATCCGAAAGGCATGCGACGGAACATGTATGTACCCATTGGAGTAGTGAATGCAGTGAGTCTCCTAGAGTCTGGGTGTAGCTCTACCTGATGGTACGCCATGGAGAGATCCAGAACACTGAACCACGTGGCCTCTCCCATTGTGCTTAGCATCTCGTGGATGCGGGGTAGTGGATGTCTCTCTACCCAGATGTTGTTATTTAGGTCACGCAAGTCAATGCACATTCTGATGTCTTGGCTGTGGTTTTTTTTGCGATAACAATGGGTGCAACCCATTCCGAACAATCAATGGGTTGTATGATGCCTAACCCTTCAAGTCTAGATAACTCTCTTTTCAGGGGTTCCCACATAAGATGGGGTATAGGTCTAGTTTTATGAATCACAGGTTTAGCATTATGTTTCAATTGAATTTTGTGTTGAAAGTCTTTTAGTAAACCTAAATCTTCTGAAAAAACTTCTGGAAATTCATTGGCAATGTGTTCACTGTTGCTTGAAGGAATTACCACTAAAACTTGTTCCGGATTATTAGGGTCCAATTTAATGCCTAGTTCTCTTTGATGTTGCCATCCTAATAAATTGGATCCATTTTCTACTACATATACTTTCCCCACTGTAGAACGGTCTTTAAATGAGATGAGAGATTTGATCATGCCTTTCATCGGAATGGGATCTCTATTGTAACCACTAGGTGAAATGTCTGCTTTACATAACTTATCTTGTTCTTTACCTAAGATGGATTTGAAGTCAGCAAAGTTTACCAGAGTGAAAGGAGAACATGAGTCTGCAAACATCTTAACATCTTTGCCATCAATGGATACATTGCATTCAGGATATCTTTGGTGCTTATCATCGTCACTTTCATTAATTTGTAGTATGATTTTCTTGACTTGTGTTTTGTCATCAGAGGCACCATTTCCCCAAGTTTTCCTTGGAAAGCATCCACATACTCTTGCAAGATGACCCCTTTTGTTGCATTTCCTGCATATTGCTGATTTGGCTTGACAGTTGGGGTTATTTGCTAAATGATTGCTGCTCCCACATCGATAGCATTTAAACTTGACATTTTCTGAGTCTCCTGTTTGGTTGCGCCAATTATCATTCTTAGTTTTGCCAGGCTCGTTCCTTATTTTACAAACTTCTACCTCTTTAACTTCTGCTTCTTTAATTTCTGCCACTGTTCCGTTGGAATCTAGAGAATTTATTTCTTTTATGCAAATGGCCGTGTGTTCTACTGATTTAGCTATTTCAATGGCTTCTTGAAGATTAGGTTGTTTTTGTAATAATTTCTTCTGAATTTCTTTATTATTTGTACAACGTACCAGTTGGTCTCTGATTAAGGAATCATTCAGGTCATGGAATTCACAAAGTTTGCTAAGACCTCTAAGTGCTGCTACGTAAGTGGAAACACTCTCTTGTTTGCCTTGAGAACGACTGAAGAACTTATGTCTTTCCAGCACTATGTTTACTTTGTCACCAAAGTGGTTACGTAACTTTAACAAGGTGAATGTGTAAGTATCATCATCATCTTCCTCATCAGTATCATCCTCAGGTTCAGGTAATGTCCCAAATATTTTCCTGCCATCCGGTCCCAAACTGTGTAAGAGAATGTGCTGTTTCCTTAAGACACTAAACTTTTCTCCCCCAATTGCTATAAGGTATGATTCAAAAATATCTTCCCATTCCTTCCATGGAACATTGGGTTCTCCAAATTCATTTAAGAACGGTGCAGGTTGGGACATACTTGCGGCAGCCATCATAACAGTAACTTACCAATGAAAATTAGTTATGCAGGAGAAGGAGTAAAAATACAACAACAAGAATGTACAGTGCAGACCACAATGAACAAACTGACTACTTATATGTATGAGAATTCTTGTATGTATAAGAATGCACTATGTATAATAAAGCTCCAGAAAGAGGAAAATAGCGTTATGCTGCCAGAGAAACTTTTACAGAAGTTCATCGAATTGTGCATCAAGATAACGCAGTATGCGTGTAATCATAGATGCGTTGAAGTGAAGTGTGTGTGTCACCGTCGACACACAAAGAGAAATGTAAGGATATTCCGTGGTGTGCGTGTCACCGTGAAATAACATGCATGCAGGTAAACTACATGCTCTGTCCAATTGAACAATGACACGCTGAAGGGATGGACCAATACCACAGTGAACAAGTGCACAAAATGCTTTACGGTGTGCGTGTCACCATGGATTGACATGCAAAATGTAGAGGAAAATTTTACACTTTAAGCAATATTGAATGTTAAGGAAAAATTATCACTGGAAACCACTAGATGGCACCATTGATCTGCCCTTGAAGAAAACCCATGTCGTTAAAATCCATAGTATTGGAATATCAATCTTTTGTTAGAATCTGGTGCCTTTAATTGTGAAATGGCAACAGTACAAAACGTAGAAAAGACCTAGACCATGACTGAACTGGCAGTAATGATCGACTCAAATTATATGAAAGTGCCCCTTGACATTACGGTGTGCGTGTCACCATGGATGACACGCAAATGGTTGGGAAATGGTGAAGAGGTGTGCGTGTCACCGCAAGTGCACACACAGCTTGGCACAATCTGCTTGCCAAATTCTTCAGATATTTGAAAGTGCCCCTTGACATTAAGGTGTGCGTGTCACCGTGGATGACACGCAAATGGTTGAGAAAATGGTGAAGAGGTGTGCGTGTCACCAGTAAGTGCACACACAGCTTGGCAAATTCTTCGTCAGCGCTGACAGAAAGCCGCCCCCAGCGAAGACAAGGAATAATTACGCCCAGGCACGCCGCTCTTGACGATGACAGGAGGACTGCTTCGCCGAGGCCCGCCCACAGAAGATCACCACGCCTTTGCAGGAAGAAGTAAGTAGCGGAAAGAGGTGGAGGCAGAGTCTGTGGAGAGGCAAGGCGCGCCTCGGCTTTCCGCGCTGGTAGTTCACCGTTGAATACAACGTGGGGCGCAGAATAAGAAAATGCCCTTGGTCGGATGGAGTGTGAGGAAGAGAAAAATCACCTGAACGTCCTCCGTAATGCGACGTCAGGGAAGGGCGATAATTAATGCTGAGGTGGCAAGGTGAGAAGGTACAACACCTTAAAGTCATAAGAAAACTGCAGCAGGGAGCCAAAGATGTTCTTCCACAGAGGAAAGAAGAACCGGGGCAGCACTGTTAATTTCCCTAGGACACAGTACCTTACAGGAGAATTGGTGGAAAAGTCATCAGAAGGGAAGGAGCCGGTGTCTTCTGTTCCCTTCCACAGATCGTCGCCAGTGATGAAAAGACGAAGCCTTAGTTCGGTAGGAAAACTCTTTATTCCCGGTCTCCTCTGTCCACCAACAGTGCAGCAACTGTCACCACTGAACATTCCAAGGTAGCCTCCTGGGGACAGCGGAAGGTACCAGGTAGGAGGAAAGGAGGGGGGCACAGCGGAGGAATGTACCAACATAAATAGTAAAGTATTGGGGTGACATCAATAACAAATATGAGTAATACAATATGTAATAAAACAATGGTAATACATTGTAACACAATGCTTGAACTTACATCAGCCCACCAGACACCTCTGCTCCGCGCCCCTTTCTGTAAACCCTCACCCTCAGCATCCGACGTAGCAGATGTCGAAGTTACTTCTTCTCCTACCTAGTAGTGAAGACAAGGAATGAGCTGCCCTTTCATCTACGGACCTCCTCATCTCATTCAGAGTTTTGAAATTCCCTGAAAACCTGGCTATTCAGCTAAACCTGCCAGCGCCTGAATACCCTTATGGGGAACAAGAAGCGCTCTACAAATCTGCTGATTGAGTGATTGATTGATTTATACATAATAACATTAGTTTAAAAATATGAACTTAAAATTTAACAAATCAATTCAAATATTAAAATATACATATAATATGTAAAGAGCCAAATATGATACAAAATAGAGACACAAAAATAAAATGTACAAAATCTTGTTAAAAAATTATTCTAAAAAGTAAGAATAAAATTATGAATTAAAAAAATCTGTAAAATATATGCAAAATGTCATTTATACAAATACACACATATATATCTTTAAAAATCTCCCTACCATTTTGCTCTATAAACCGTACACCGCACTACTAAAAATTAATAATAAATTTCAAATTTCTTAAAAAATGTAATATTTATTTATTCATGAAAATATTTTCATTAAAATATTCGAGTAAAATCCATAAACTACTAAAATGTAAACAGCAATACAATACAAATGAAATTACACTAAACCAAACACAAACATTACAAAAACCCCAAAACACTATATTACGTCAGTTTTAACAAATATATTTTTACAACGATATTAAAAACTACACTAAAAATTATATTCTTACCTGTGATATTCTTGTTGACAATATTTTCCACATCATGATATTCTTGTGACAATATTCTGGTATCACAATATTAAAAATTCTATATTTTGCCCAAACATCAACACATAGGGCCTGATCATGATTTGGTGGTCTTCCTGTAGGACCTTCGCCGTGGCGGTCCCAAGAAGACTACCAAGCAGTTAGCACTCCTGTCCACCAGATTACAACAGTAATCCAGGGCTGGAGGTGTGGCGGCGGTGTCACGGTGGTGGGAATGGTTGGCTCATAGGAGAGCCTAAACAGCACACCGTCGCTGTGACAGCACCTACAGCACATTCGTGCACGGTGTGGCATTTACCATGCCATGCATGCCACACAGTGCACGCATGACTGTGCAACTTTGGGAGGCACATCATGTGCCCCCTGCATGCACTGCCATGTGCAGATTTGGCCGTGGGCCCTGTTGGGGGCCCCTTTACATGCTTTTCGGCCAAGCTTTTCATGGCGGGTCCCTGCCATGAAATGCTTGGTGGAAAGATAGGTTGTAATCTGCTCTGCAGTGCCGGCATCGGCACCGCCGCAATTCTGGCCTGCTTTTCCCACCGCTGCCACCGCGGGATCCTGGATCCTGACAGTTGTCTTGTGGCAGTCCCACCACCATCATTGTAATCGAACAGGAGGCCCTATGCAATGGTGGCAGTCGGACTGCCATCCATGGGTACGGCGATCCAAGGACCTCTGAATTTGTAATTAGACCCATAGTCTTCAGTCATTTTATCCTCCCTCTGTACTTTTGAATAAAATGTATATCTTTAGATGATCACATTTACCTTCTTGGAATATCTTTGATATAATTGTCTCACCCCGTATTAAAACACATCACCCTGTCCAGGATTTTCTAGGGGTGGTGGATTTTAAAATTTCTTCAGTCCAACACCACCTGCACAATGTTTAAGTAAAGATAATTTCCTTTAGGGAGGACATTTGTCTCCTTCCAAAACCTCTGTGTATGCTAAAACACACCCAATGCCAGAATTCCCAGGCCCAAGATGTTCTCCAACAACATGAAGTGAAGATGGTGAAGTAGCTCTACTTGCCATTATGACCCCAAAAAAATAAAGTTATTCATAAATAAATTTTTTCATTGTGTTTCCCAACAATACTAAGAATATGGCCAGAAAGACATGTCCCAATATATTTACTCCACACCATTCTTTCACAATACCTGGATCTTCCAAAAACTATCTGCAAAACAGGTAGAATGTCTGCCAAAAAAAGTCAGAAATGAAGTAAGCTTGACCTTTTCAAATTGCTACTATCCACCATTTTGGTAACTGCTGCAATGCACTGGCAAAGTAGAACTGCTAAGAAATATACATCATGTCCTGTAGAAACAGATCTATATACGTGTGTAGATGCTCACCACGCAAGGAAGCTACACACCATATGTTGCATAGTATGATAAGCATACCAGCGAATTGCTATCATGTTCTCTCGCTTCCTTGCTCTTGCCTCTTGTCAGTTGGCTGCTCTCGCAAGACAATCCTTAATCAGCACAGCCACGTTCACCTACACAATTCTCAACATAGAACAAATACTTGTCTTTATTTCTGCCCCTGCTCGACCTGCAGCTGCACCCAGGATTTGTCTCCTTTCTACAAAGTCCGTCTTCAATTGAGGCCTGGCTACTCCCGATTTCCTTGTTCGCAAACCAGCATCTGTACCAGGAGAACACTTCATGCGTGGTTCAGTCTACCCCTGCTCTACCAATTATTGCCAATGCTCCAGATACAAAGATGAGTGACAGTCAACACCTTTAATTAAGCAGGAGCAGACAACAGTCTTCAAATAATGAAGAATGCTCATTACTAACAGATCCCACTGGAACACTCAGAAGGTTTGGATTCCATAGAACAAGATAATAGAATGCAACAGAAACCAAGGGTAGGGAGGGCATTTCCAGGAAAAAAAAGTTCAATTAAGGTGTTGTAGGTGCTCCTAGCTGATCCTCATTGGTGTGCCTGACAGCATCTTCCTGGTCTAAATCATGAAATCCCTCTCCAGAGAAACAAACTCTTCCTTAATATTGTTAAGGCCTCACTTTCACAAGGTAGCTTTCCTGATACCAACAAAACAAGACTTACTATTTCGCAAATACAAAAAGCTAAGCTCCACCTTAACACCTTTTCATTTACTCTTGCATCACTAACAGAAAATTCTTTCACTGTCTTGCTACCAGAATAAATTAACACCATCCAACCTAGTTATCAACCAGGCTTGAGTACATCCTGCAACAGAGAGGCAGCAGCAATTCACATTGTGTATGACACTCTGCTCACTATAGACAATGGTGACTTCTGTCACCTTGTCTTCATTGATTTACCAGCAACCTGTGACACACTGTACCTTCTAGCTGCATCATACATTTCTAAAGGAGAACAATGTGGTAAAGGAGAAAGAGAAGCAATTTTCAGATTTCTAAAACAGAGAGGTCAAAACCAGCCCCACACTCACACATAACTTTAGAGTTGGCATCTCAGCAACAACCCATGCTACCCAATGAGGATTTCAAGTCCACTGTGGCAGATATAAAAGCAGACATGGAGAGAATTATAACGGACAGCCTCTCTACTCTGAAAGCCAAACTGGAGAAGGACATCGCTGAGATCACGTCAGGAATGCAATCTCTGAACCAAAGGTTGGAATCTGCAGAGTGTTAACTAGAAATGAATGAAGCAGTTGCCCGCCTCCTTCCTAGCACATCTGGAAATGCAGAACCAAATAATAACTAGTCAAGTGCAAGGTCCATGTGAACAGATCATATAAAGGGATTATATAATTTTGAACCTTAAAAGAAGGAGAGGAGGGAGAAAGTATCTGCAAGTACTTGCAGATATTTTTTGAGTACATCCTCCAGAGCTCTCAAGAAGAGAAGGTAGATATTATCAGAGCTGAAAGAGCAGGAAGGAAAACAGACATTGCTGCAAACCACTCAAGGGACATTGTCACAAATGTAGCTGATTATAGTGTGAAGGAGGAACTTATGAAGAAAGCCTGGCAGATAGAACAAACCCAGTTCAAAAGGTCAAAAATGTTCATTACCAAGGCTTGTCCTCTACCACTCTCAAAAAAGAAAACAAATTGAAAGAAATAATGCTACTTAATGAAAACAAAGTAAAGTACAGAGGGACCTTCCCAACTGCAGTTTACTTGGAGGGGTTCTGAAAACCATCGAAGATTTAGAGAAAAGACTCAAATGTTTGAAACCTGTGAATTCATCAGCAGGAGAAAGAAAAAGTGGATCCCTGAGGCTGTGGGGAGGAAAGGACGACCCAAATGAAGAAGAGAATGACACATGCAAAAAATCAAATCTGCATAGATGAGAAAACTTTGTGGCTAAGAAAATGATGATGATTGCTCTCTGACTATAAACTAAAATAGGGATGGGGAAGAGAGAATTTGTGTGTAACCAAAGAAACAGAAAATGGGGTTGCGAAATGAAAAATATGTTGAAAAACTTAGATTGAATGAGTATTGCAAGAGACATGAATATTATTTGGGGCTGGCGAACAAACCATAAATTTGGGCCCAGGCTCAAGGGGGGGCCTAAACGGACAGTAATGCTAAGCCTTGCATCTCACAGGTGACACTACATCCAACTTTTGACTTAGGAGACATTGAGACAGTTTGATGCTTTGAGGAACTAATAGTTTTAGTTATTTCTTGTTTGTTACCTTGCTTTGGTTTCTTAAGGGCTTACAAGGAACTCCTCATTTACATAAAAAGCTTCTCGATACTAGACGCTTCATGGAGATCATAGACAATGGTATATAATTAGTCAAGCACTTTCAAATTAATATCACTTCATATCTTCCTTGAGGAGATCCACCTAACCGTAATGATCAATTTAGGATGAAGCATATGGCTTACCCAACGCAGAGCTAGGCAGTGGGATCCTCCAAAATAGCTGGGGTTGGCAACACAATATGGGAGGAGAAAAGATAGAAGTAACTAAGGATCCAGGGGGACTTTACTAAGAGTACACAGAGGGCCCACTTATCCATCACATACACAGACACTTTACACCCCAAACACAGGTCAAGACCGGTTTTTAAAGAGGACCATTAATAAGCTCATAAAAGGAACACAAATAAGGTGATCTGGAGACAAGACTTTAATCTAATCTGGGATCCCAATCTTAGCAAACTATGGGAGTAGCCTTGCAAAAGTTGAAAATGTTAATGGTGGAATGGGGCCTGGAAGATGCCTGGTGAACATTGATAGCTGATGCAAATGTTTTTTTCTCCCATGTTCACAGGTCATATTCAAATGTTGACTGTAGTCCCTGAATAATATGTGCAGACTAATCTCTACAAGCATCTCAGATACTTCCCTATCTTATCATGGGCATATAATAGCCATATTGGGCCATAGACCATATGGTTCAACAGTGAGTTATCAGCGTATGCCCCATGACTTACTTATGGTTCCAGTCTTGAGGCAGGAACTAACCCACAAAATAGCTAAAGTTAATTGAAACTGCTATATCTCTCTAGGGACCAGATGGGATGCCTTCAAGCAACACAGAGATGGAAGCAAATGCAATGATGGATGCTAAAAAAGGGATACAGACTGTTGGAGGACAAACTGGTTGAAGAGTTAAAAATGTTAGAAACATAATATAAACAAAAGTCCTCCCTCTCCAACTGTAGACAATTAGCAATCTTACAAGGCAAATTTAATGTTTTAAGAACCAATTGAGCAGAAAGAACCCTTTTAAAGCTAGGACGTAATATCTTTGAAATAAGGTAATAAAACAGGGACTCTTTTGGCCAGGCAGCTTAGTTCACAAAAGGCAAAAAGATACATGAAAATGAATCAAATTATATGGGGATTATTTACCCAGGAAGAGGAAGGAGAGAGGGAAGCATTTAGGCAATTCTCCCAACAACTTTACTCACCAGACTGACAAGAAAAGCAGATAGAACATTATGTACAAAATTGTGGAATCCCTAGGCTCCCTTCCTAATTAAAAGAGGAGCTAGACCATCCCATCAAAGACTTTTAAATTAAAAAAATCAGCAAAAGAGATGAGCGTGGGCCGGACGGATTTACTGTTCTATTTTACTTCCTTCCTTGTTTGGCACAACATATAGCCTCCCTTTTCAACTCATATGACAGGGCATCTGAAGTTGCTCCTTCAATGTGAGAAGCAGATATTACCTTTATCCACAAACTTGATAAAGACACTGAGCAGTGTTCAGCATACAGACCTGTTAAATGTAACTTTAAGATTTTTATTAAGATTTTGACGAATAGAGTAGAAGAACTGAAGTCCTCCTTAGTTGATTCAGACCAAGTGGGATTCATCAAAGGTAGACAAATAAAAGAAAATAACTGGTGCATAGCTCATCTTGTCGAGAAATCCATTTGTAAGAAAATCCCTGCAGTCTTATTACGTTTGGATGCCCAAAAGTCTTTCGACAGAGTCAGATAAAAATATATGGAAATATTAAATGTAATTAATTTTGGTTCATGGATGAAGGAGTGAATATGGTTAAACACTGAAGGTTGCCTGAATGATTGATATATTCCTAGTTTTCTCTCCAGAGGACAGTGAAGATCTTGATATACTGATCTCAATGACCAAAATAGCAGATCACTTTTGACTGGTAGTACCTGTGGGACAGATGTCACCCTGTCTGAATTTTATAAGAATTATGAACAATTACTAGCTCCTCGCCTTCTTGAGGTATATACCTCTTAGCTTGAAAGGGGTCAATTCCCCCTAAATCCTCTGTGACTGTCCCTGCCTTCGTCCTGAAGCCAGACAGGGCCTAACTGTTAGGACTTCATATTGACCTCTGTCACTGTTAGATGGCAATTATAAGACGCTGGCTGAGATTATTGTGAACAGCATCCAGATGGTTTTCAGAATCTTGTTTACCTAGATGAAGTGTATGTATTCCTGGAAGCAGTACTTCCCTACATTTGAAATAGGTTGTTCTGCATCATTAGCAAACTTCCACAGGACTGGCTGAATGCTGCAGTGGCCATGCTTGACATCAACACAAACGCAGATATGATGGAGTAGAGTAACCTCCACTGTGTGTTACGAACCATGTGTGTTGGCCAAATAGATTGTCGTGTAGTTCCTAGGACCCCCCAGGTCCTGTGCGTTTTGGATGACCTAAACTGAGGGCTTGGTGTGCTGACAGACTCTGGACACCCCCACAGGATGAGTCAGCCGTTAGACCAGCTAGCTCTAGGTGCCACTACCACCCCCTGTATTCTACAGTGGTGTGGGTAGTTTCTGACAACCACTGAACATGACAACCCCGATTCCTCAGGTATCGTAGAAAACAATATGGTATCTTTACGAACCATGTGTGTTGGCCAAATAGATTGTCGTGTAGTTCCTAGGACCCCCCAGGTCCTGTGCGTTTTGGATGACCTAAACTGAGGGCTTGGTGTGCTGACAGACTCTGGACACCCCCACAGGATGAGTCAGCCGTTAGACCAGCTAGCTCTAAGGTGCCACTACCACCCCCCTGTATTCTACAGTGGTGTGGGTAGTTTCTGACAACCACTGAACATGACAACCCCGATTCCTCAGGTATCGTAGAAAACAATATGGTATCTTTCGCTCAGTCACTCGTGCTTACTTTTCTCAGAATACACATAGAATGACGATTGGATAGGTTTCAATAATTATTTATTGGTCAAGCGTCAATCTAGTGTGAAACATATTCGCTGCAACAATCAAAAGACAGGAGCAGACAAATGTGATCGCTAGCACCAATATCGTAAATAGCAGATACATTTCTACCATTGTGCTAATAAGATGAGTAAAAGCAGATTATATAAAAGAATAGCATTGGCGTACTCCTACGATGCGTAGCCTACCCAAAAGTACCTAGCCTAGATATGTAGGTGAAGCATGTGTATGTAAATGTCAGAATAGATCCTAATGGAGCCAAGAAACCCCCGGGAAGTACTAACCCCTCACCTGATGGTTCTGAATGAAGGACCCCGTCTCTGCGTCGAGGATGGCACCCCGCAAGGGATGTCAGGTCTCTGCCGGTAGAAGGATCAGCCTGCAGAGTCTCGGTCCTGCCTGAAAGGAATTTCCTCTCTGTCTGTAAGGGGGAGTGAGGGTCTTTTATACTAAAGTGGTCACTCCATTGGTTTCTTCTAGAATCGATATGTTTTGAAAACATTCGCTAATCCTCTGTTAATCCTTTTCTGAACAAACATGATCATGCACAGCTGGCTGTTGGCCATAGATGAAAAAAGTGGTGACCCTTATACAGAATAAATCTGCCGTGCCTTTGGACATGTTTATGGACGTCAGGTACAGGGGTTAAGATAGGGTACCGAGAGCCTGGTTGTCGAAGAGACAGAAGTAGGCTTACTAGGTAAAAGGTCACCTGTGTAAGACCGTTATGTCGTGTAGATGGGACAAAATGTATGTAATTGGTATGTACATGATGGGAATATCCTAAAGGACGTGGCAATATGAGGTGGATACATCTACTGTATACACACCAGATGACCAGGTACTCATTGGGAAGGTGATTTTGGGCAGCTGGAAAAAACGAAGAGGCACCACACAGGGATGCCCACTGTCACTGCTTCTTTTTTGCCCTGGCATGGAGCGGTTGGATTGTCAGGTTAGATGGGAGAGAGCCTTAAGTTGGGTGCAGATATGTAGAACTTTCCACATTATATCTCTTTATGCTGATGATATCCTACTCTATCTTGCTGACCTCTTATGGGATGCGCACAAATTTGAAGCCCTACTGCATACATTTACAAAGCTATCCGTGCTTACATCAAATTGGGGTAAATCATGCCTTTTCCCATTGCATAGAGATGGCCAATCACAGTCATGCATTCCACTGAATGTGCAATTAAGATGATCCCTGAACAATTTGAGGTTTCTCTCCGTAAATATATACCATACTGATCAGGACATACATGAGGGAAAATTACAGTGAGTCACTGCAGCATTACTGGTTTGTGTAATGTTTTAGAGATGTCTCCTGTTATCTATGATGAGTCGCATGGCTCTAACCAGGATGGCAATGCTCCCTGTTATTAAACAGCTTTGTACATTTGGTCATAGTACTCCTGTGAGCAGCTTGCATATTTCACAAGTTGCAGTCCTTGCTCATAGATCTATGGTGGAATAGGGGAAGAAAACTAGTGGCCCTGAGCCTGAGTAGCAGGCACTGTAGCAGAGTTACAACTCAGCTACAGTGCCTGCCATGCTTGCTAGCCTTGACACAACCAGAAGAGCTAAAATATCTGAACAAGAGCTGTGCAACCGCTGTTCATAGATTCTATTCTTTGGGATGAGAGGGCCACCAAGAGATATCTCCAAAAACTGCTGCATTCTGTATGCACTTGCTAGCATCGCAGCCTAGCCCTTATTGTAGGCAGAGCCCCATACAACCCAGACCTTCTCTAATAGTGCATGACTGGGTTCCAAGTACTGATGTACTGGGCTCATAAACCATTGCGGGCTGAGAGAGAGATTCCTGTTGTTGGGAACCTGCTTCAGGGTGGAACTTTGCGTAATACAGGCTTTCAACTCCTTCAATTCAATTACATCCACTAGATCTACATAACACCTAAGATAATTGGGAAAATATAAGACCCATCACACACGCACAGTTCCAGATGCAGCGAGGAGGATGCGGATTTTTATCATGTGGTATGGCAAATCCTGACCACTAGTCTGGTTTGGAGAGAGCTGATTGCCTTTCTGGTAACAGTGAAAAATAGAATGAACCTTTACTCACCTGACATATCTCTCCTTGGGATTGTGTTGCGGTCTCAAAAGTTCAAGACATTAAACCGATTAATTTGGCCATAATACAAGCCAAGCAGAAAATCACATTGTACTGGTAATCAAGTTCAGCTCCATCTGTGTCGTACTGGAAGCATGAGGTCAGTAGATGGGCGGAGGGTGAGGAGAACCACCCCCAGCCCTCACCCTGTGATAGATCCTGAACTATGTGTGTTTGAACCTGGATTACCATTGGAGGAGTTTAAAACGCTGATGGCATGTGGAGTGAAAGATGATGTATGCAGTAGTACCAAGAGGACACAGTGGAACCCTAATAGAGTTAGCAGTAGTTTTCTTTTTTGTACTTATTAATGATATGTTTGTGCCCTGCATAGTCAGAGCCTGTACACTGGACCTACACGTCTGTACTGGATGAGACCACAACACACTGCAACAATGTTTTTTTCCTTGTTCTAATGTCACTATGGGGCATATTTACAAGCCCCTATCACCACCTTAACATCACTTTTCTCGACGTTGTGGTGGCAATAGGGGCTTTGCCTTATTCACAAGGTGGCATTAAGCCACTTAATGTGGCTTAGCGCCGCCTTGTGAATAAGGCACCCTTTCATGCTATTCTTAGTGTGAAAGGGGCGGGCAATGGGTGTTGTGGTGGGCGTTCCACTGCAACACCCATTGATTTTGACGCTGCCCCATATTTACAAGGGTGGCGTAAATACGGGGCAGCGCCAAAATTAAGACCAGGGAAAACCTGGTCTTACCCTGGCGCAACGAGGAGAAATGTTTAATATCTCCTCATTTTGCTGTTTCCATGGGTGCTGCGTTGTGCAGCACACATAGAAACAGCAAAACACCATTGATTGTTTATGTGCAGGAAGGATTCCCTTCCTGCCATAAAAAATCATTAAAAATGACGTTTTGCAACTTCTATATGTGCTGCATTAAGCAGCACACATAGAAGATTCAAAATGCCATTTCAGATTGTTTATTGGCAGAAAGGGACACCTTTCTACACACAAACAATCATTCCCCCCAAAGCAGGGACCCTTGCACTATGGTGCTAGGGTGCCTGCGTTGATGCTAGGCGGCTAAATTAGCACCAGCACAGGGGGAAACGCAGGGCTGCACCGTATTGTTGTAAATACGGTGCAGCCTTGCATTTCAGAAGTGGCGGAGCGCGGCATTAAGCCAAGGAGGCTAACGCTGCGCTCCGCCACTTCCTTGTAAATATGCCTCTATGTTTCCTATTACTATGGCATTGGGTGAGTATATAGGAAAAGTATCTTCATGTGAAAGGATCATTGCTTAACGAGTTATCATCCTTTGTTATATCTGGCTGGATTTGTTTGCAGAAATCCAATACAAAATGTTAAGAAAGCTGCAATTCTTTATGCATGACAAATGTAGTAAGCATCCCACTGAGTAAAGTATTGCCTGCTTGTCCGTAACGTGCTTTATCAGGGCTACTTAGCGCTATATAAACAACATTCTATCCTCCAATATTGTGAAGTCTACTTCTGGAGAATCTGTCCTCTCCCTCACCAAAGGCAAAGGAAGGAGATGTGGCCTAACTGAAGACTTTGGAACTGAGGAACGAGGTTCAAGCACAAGTTGGCTCAACATCCTGCGATTCTGGGGAAATCACTCAGGGCCAGATTTATTATTGAAAAGTCATGTAGCGCAACACAGCAAGACATCTTGCTGCTCAGCGTTGTGTGACAGAGAAAGGGGAGGAACATGCCATATCTACTTTGATATGACGCATTCCTGCTCTAACCCTATGCTGGCGTACTGAGTGCAGCCTAGCGGCAACACAGGCCCGCTCGTGCTATGGTGCAAGGGTGCCTGTGTTACACCTAGGATTGTTTTTGTGCAAGAAGGGACACCTTTCTGCACAAAAACAATCCTTTGAGGCTTTTTCCTCTTTCTAAATGTGCTGCAGAATACAGCACTCTTAGAAAGAAGAAAAAATGATGAGAAATACAATTATTTCTCCTTGTTACGCCTCCCCTGGGAAGGAGTACAATTTTGACTCATTCCCAGATTCACTAGTGTCTGATCTGAGAATGTGCCAAAAACCATGATCCACCCATTGAACACCTTCCCAGGGCAGAGTAACACAAGGCAGCGACTGTCACTGCCTTGCTTTACTCCAGATTTACTATGCCACGCAGAGCCATGCAAGGTGATTCTGCATGGCATAGTAAATCTCACTTAAGGGCTTGCGTTGCCATTGCATCACCTTGCGTAATGCAAGGGCAACACAAACCCTTGATAAAACTGGCCCTTAATTTTTCTGTGTCTAAAATAAAAACAAAAATGTACCTGACCATGTGTAATGTAATCTTGTGCTCATGCAAAGTGCTCTAATGCCTTTGGGCACAGTTTGCAGTATATAAAAACTTTTCAGAAAACATCATTACCCTCTCATCTAGTCCTCCTCGTTCCAGTTCCTACCTTTTGGCGATATGGACTGGGACTAGGAGGGCTATGATTTGTGGTAATGAAGATTACTGGTAAATAACTGAAACATTACCGCCTCATCTAGCGCTCCTAATCCCAGTCCACATCCCCAAAAGGTAAGGACAGGGACAAGGTTGGCTATGAAGCGGGGTAATGAGGATTACCAGTAAGTAATTGAAACATTCCCAAGTGGCTTAAAACTGGAGGAATCCTATCATTCGAGAAGAAACCGAATATGGAACCTGATGACATCTCCACTCACAAAGCAATCATGCATTAGCTATGCACCAGACAGAAATTAAACAAAGATATCTCCAGCAAGCTGCACTCCTGAATCAATGGGCATCACTTCTTGAATGATTACAATTCCCATTTCAGTCATGATGCACCTTTATGATCACAAACACCCAAGTGGTAGGTGAAACGTTTTACACCTCCTGATCAGGTCATCCATGCTTCTTGGCACTTCCAGGGCCTGGATCCCACAACGGAAAGTCACATGGGATTCGCAGATATGGTACTTCAATGGTACACCTCATATCAATCAAACTGCTACCATTTTGTCCAGATGGCCATCCCAAAGGTCCAGTCATTGGCTAACTGCCACAAGATTTCACCCTTTCTCCCATCACCTTCAGTCTCTATATTAAGCGCATTTCGAATTGCTCCCACAGATTCAGATGCCACACAAATGCACCTGAAAATTGTAGGTCACACATGGATTTTATGTATTTATTTATTTAATAGTTTTATATAGCACGATGTCACCAACAGCTATTTAAGCACTTTACATAGAACAATGGGCTGAATACAGCAAATACATTTTTAATAACAAGGGGACTTGCAGAGGGCTGAGAAGAAAAAGGGAAGCAAGGATATGGTGCAGCGATAGAGAGAGAGAGAGTTAGAAAAAGAGAGACAGTAACCTCATAACTCAGACTTCAAGCTCTTTGTTTCAAGGTCTGGATTCAGCAATGGGGGGTTGGGATGAGCGTGGCATCTTCTTTAACCCCCATTAAGAGCTCGAGTTCATAAGGTTGAAGGTCTCGGAAGTAGGTTCTGCAGAGGTGAGTTTTGAGATCTTTTCTGAACGATACAATGTCCTGAGCTAATCTCAGTCATAGGGGCAGAGAGCTCCAAGCAATACCGAGACGTCCCCCCTTCCGCTCGGCCCCAGATCACCAGCTGTGATGGCCCCAGAGGAAACTGAGCGGGGGACAGAGCGGACTCCAGAGTCCACCGAGGATCGCAGAACGAACTCCAGACATCGGTTCCCGGTGAAGCGCAGCACTGTATAATGCCACCAGCAGACATCGAAGCATGCTAATTTCAACATAATCACTGCCACTAACTTCGCTGACCGGGAAAATGTGGTAACTCAAAATGGCGGACATCGAGTGGCACCCGTATCTGCTCTGTTGTGGATCAATTACACGCCGGATCACCCACCTGAACGGCCGCTTCACGGGGATTTAAGCTGCCTCCGTCTCCGGTTAAGGTACCACCACTTTTCAACAATTCAAGCTTATTTTATCATCGCGTCAAGCTTCTTTCAGATTTGGCCTGACCCTAAGATGGCGGTCATAATAGACACACTCGTAATAGAGACATTTGCGCATAGTCACCCAGCGTTTTAACTGTCTGCGGAGTGTAAGGAGCGCTTCACTCTCAATCCACTGTGTCGCCCACGTCCCATGCTATTGGGAGCACATCCTGCATCGCTTCGTTCCTCTTTTGTGCCCACAGAGTGCCAGCGCCTTTGCAGATTCTCAAAATGGTGCCCAGCTCCTATTAAGTTTTTCTCTAACCTCGGAAGCCTGCTAATGAGCCATCTGACGATCTGATTTCAACTGGTTCAAGTACTCCAGTGAGTTCACTGTCCATTCCCTTAGCTAATCATCATTGTTTACCTTGCTGCGGTAACTGAACTCTAAACTGAGGTTCTCCTAATTAATGGCGGTTTTTCACTCGTCTTTACTCGTTCCCCCTAAAGACATGCTGACCCTGGCTCTGTTCATCATGCTGATCCTCTGCTCAGTTTACACCCCCTTTCATCCGGATTATAGAAAATTATGGGGATCCTCTGAATTCATACATCAAGGACTCATCCCCCCCCCCGCCTGTCCTCAAGATGGTCGCCTCGGTCATTGACTCTGTGAACCCTCCATCGGCAGCTGAGACCTAGCCAATTTGACTAACGCCCGGTGGCGCTACCTCGCGAGCTAAAGAGGAGATGGGCTATGGATTCCCTCCTTGGCCATCACCTACCCAGCCGGTCCTTGGGCAAACTCTGCTGCGTCTCTCCTTGACCTTATCTCCCTCCTACCCCTTCACCCTACCCCCTACTGCTCTACTCTTCTCTTCTTTCCAGCTATTGACCCCTGCCCTCTCCCGTCCTTGCTCATAGTTACCACCATGTTTATCCACTGGACTTCCTTATGTGAACTTTCCCTCGTCAGTTGAGACCTAGCTATTTGACTGAGGACCGATGGAGCTACCTTGTTTAGCTATAGGGGTGACGGGCTGGGGACTCCCTCCTCGGACGTCACCTACCCAGTCGGTCTTTGGGCAAACTTCCCTTTGTCTCTCCCGCCGTCTTTTCCCTCCCTCCCCCTGTCACACACCCCCTTCCCCCCTCCTTCCTACTTCTCTCACCTTTCCTTCCTCTCTCATTGTGTTGCTTATTTTAACGTAATTTGTAATTATTATCATTGTCTGTAACATTGTTTAACCAAATGTAAAGCGCTCTGATACCTACGGGTCTAGCCAGCGCTATATAAAACTCATTAAATAAATAAATAAATTAGAGCTGCAGCTGATAAGGATTGTTTTAGGGCTATAGAGAATCAAAATTTTGGTATATCCAGATTAGAGAGAATTTTTGCACCTGAATTGTCTTATTCCTCCTGAGACAAGCATTAAATTTGCTAGATAATTGGGTTCATATTGATGGAGTGCCGTGTATGTGAGGTAGGATCTTTTAAATTATACCCTAGCTTCAAGAGGGAGCCAGTGGCGATCCCTTAGAATTAGGGAGATGTGATTGAATCTTTTTTTTCTCAGTGATGAGTGACACTGTGGCATGAAGAAAGGCATAGAAAAGGGATAGTGAGGACGCTGGCAAACAAGTCATGTTTGAGTGAGTCGATTCTGGATACAACCAGAGCATGAACTGCAATTTTCAATTGGTTGTGAGACAGTAAGTGAGTTATTTACTTTAATTGGTGAAGTGTGCCAATCTGTTGACATTAGGATTCATAGGGAACAGTCATAACTGAAAGCTAGTGTTTTGACAGTAGTGTTGGGAGATAGAACGTATCCTAGATTTGTTAGCTGTGTAATTAATGACGGTTCGATGTTGTTGTTGTCTTTTCTGGATTTAAGAAAATCGAGTTTTGGGGGTTTTAGTTAAAAGCAGACTTACTCCATCCAATGGTGTATTTTTCTTAGAGTGATCTGTAATTTGAGTAGATCATTGGTCAATGTCACTTTTGGGTCTGACTGCATATCATCTGCATATTTGTGGGGGAACATGGTGGCCAGCAGCTGAGTGGGTCGGGAGCTATCTGTAATGTTGGGCCTCAGGCCCACATTGCAGAATGAATGGACACGGACACCAGGTGAAAGTAGACTGGTAACTGGCCGCGAGCACGTGCACCTGGGCCCTTTTATTAGCGGGGCCACGTTACCCGTGACACCCGTGATGGATGGGTGTGGGGGTGCAGTGTGCCCACTCCCATAGGGGAGTGGCTATTAACTCAGTGTCTGCTGAGACACTAGAACGTGTCCAGCAGGACACTACATTCCTCCCCAACTTTAATGAAGAACGACAACAACAATTAGTTCAACCTGTGGAGAGAAATAAACAGTCAACTAAACACCACAGGGTCCATCAGCTTTACGATTCCGGTGGCAAGAAGACGTCAGGCATGGGCCGGTGATTCCGCCTGCTGCAGGGCCATCTCGGCGGGCACTCGTAGTTTAACCCGAGGGGTTCAGGACACGACCGCTGGCTTTGATGACGTCCGCTGCATACCGTCAGTTCTCTGATGATGACATGTCTTGCAGTCTTGCATGGCTCCACGTTGCTGACGTCTGGGATGGTCTGTGGTGGGTTCTAACAGTTAATTTGGTGGGTTGCGTCATGAACATGGATGGAGTCCCTGGTGAAAGTTCCTGGAGGTGTTGCCTGATCGATTGTCTCTGTGGAACCGCTTGGCTGCAACCGATGACCTGTCGGTGGGGCAATGTCTCTTTTCACTCTCCCGCCTGGGGAGGCCCGTTGTCGGGGTTGCTGCGGGACTGCAGGAGGACTGCACTGGGGCTGCTTGTGTGCCGACTGGGGGCAGCTGCAGGACTACCGAGGAGCCGTTACTGAGTCTCACGCACAACCTGCGAGGGTGGATGATTCTTGGCCAAGACTTGCTCTCGCGGCCGCGGTTCAGGTGTAGGCCAGGTTCAGAGGAGCCTCTGGTTTCTTTTGGCGGCTCATGTGGCAACGGTGTAGGACTCCAGTCCATTGGTGCTCTAGGAGTGATGTTGGTTGACGCTTGTGCTGAGGGCTGGCATGATGGCGGAGGCCAGCCCGGTGGTGAGTCGGAATGACAGGTGGTGGTGACTTGCTGGGAGAGTTGAAAGTGAGGAGGGACTTAGCTGCCAGGTGTCTCCGTCGTGCTGAGATTGATCTTTGGTGGCGGCCTGGCACGGCGAGTGTGCAGATCTTCTCTTGCCTGACTTGGGGGCCACTGCCGACTCCATCTTGAGGTGGTGTGAAGAGGGACACTCGGTGCTGATCTCCACCCACGGCATCTGCGGCCTGGAGCAGGGATGCCGTTGACTTGGACTGCCGACACTCTGGGATGGACGGTCACCTGGGGAAGCGTTGGGGAGAGGCGCAGATTGCGCTTGCTGCGGCTTGTGCTCGGTTCTCCCATGAGGCTGTGTCCAGGGACGTCGGTCCGCCTTGGTGGCTATCTGATGTGTCTGGGTGTGCTCTTGGCTTGCTGTGTGAGTCCTCGGTCTTCTCCTCCTGTTGGTCTTTTCACCACACCTGTGTTCAGTTTTCTGTGTGACAGGGCTGCCACTCTTCTTCCCTTTTGTGTGACATGGCTGTCACTCTTCTTTTCTCGAGGGTGTTGCAGGGCTGTCACTCTTCTTCCCTTTTGTGTGACATGGCTGTCACTCTTCTTTTCTCGAGGGTGTTTCAGGGCTGTCACTCTTCCTCCCTTTTGTGTGACATGGCTGTCACTCTTCTTTTCTCTTTTGTGTGACATGGCTGTCACTCTTCTTTTCTCGAGGGTGTTGCGCTGGGACCTCGAGGAGGCGCTGGCGTGGCGCCTGCTTCTGCCTTCATTCTGGCGTGCTTGTCGGGACTCATCACTTCGTGTGACGTGCTCCTTGCTTGATGTGCGACGTGACGTCCGGTCACGTGTCGCCATGTTGTCGGAGCGCCTGTCACTGTGGCGGCCTGCCACGTGGGGTGTGCAACTCCTCTCTTGCCTGTCGAGGGTCACTGCCGACTCCGTCTTGAGGCAGTGCGAGGGAGGACACTCTGTGTGGTCTTCGGCCTACTGCGGGGCTTCGCTGCGGGGATGGAGATGTGGATGCTCTCCTTCCTGTGCTCCGCAGTGCTTCTTCGTGGAGATGTCTATCTCCCGGGCGCCTGCCCGTGCTGTCAGGTTCGCTGGCGCGGCCTTCTCCGTCTTCTTCTCGGGCGCTCTCTTCTGGCACTTGGTGTGCCTGTGGTGTAGCTTGCGGTCGTGTCTGTACACCAGTAGGAGCGAGTGGTGCGATATCTTTGGCAATGGCGTTGGGCAGCCACGTGTGGTGCACGCTCTGCACCAGTCTCTCTTGTGCTGTTGGTGGGGACAGCGACATTTGCACTGCCGCTGGCTACTTCTCCTGTGTCGCTGTGGCTCCTTTGGCTGTGCAGGGCAGTCCGCTGATCCTTGGTAGGTTTCCTCTTGCTGCGAGCATTGTGCACGCTGTGTGGAGGTGCTGTGTCGTGCACTGTGCTGTGTCGCCACACAGCACTGTGGCTTCTTTTCCATGAGGCAGCAGGTTTGCTGGAGCTGGTGGTGATGCAGGTGAAAGGTAGTTTGTGGTGCTAGCAGGCCACGGTTTTCACTTGCTGCTATTTCGAGTCAAGGTTGCCTCCGACAACGTTTCCCGGAAAGTGGTGCCACTGGGTAACTTTAAAGAGTACGGTAGTCTGTCTCGCACTGCTGGTAGCTTCATTCTAGTGTGCTTGGTTGGTTGGTTCGGCTGCAGTACCACCGGCGGCCACTAGATGGCAGTGCAGCGCTTCTTTTGCAGGTCCCGGCAGTGTTTCCTGGAACTGCGGCCGTGCAGTTCTGGCATGCAAAGTGGAGAGTCTACCCTCGCTGCTACGGGGGTGCTGTGGAGGTAAGTGGGGGCACTGCGAGCTGTTGCTTGACTATGCTGGGTGGCAGGGTGGCTTGTCTGTCATCTGCCGTTCACCCGGTCGATGTTACTGGGTGCTGCCTGTTTCACTGTGGACCACGCCAGCCTAGGGGCCACAGCAACTTTCCTGGGGGTGCGGTGCAAACAAATACTGTGTAAATGCAGGGGTCGGGCAGGGCAGGTGCAGCCTCCCGACGTGTTGCTGCGATTTCTTTTCCGTGTTTGCTTCGTGCAGGCCACAATTCTTGTATGCGGTGTGGCTCAGTGACCGCTCGGTGGCGCTGCGGGCGTTTTCAGAGAGGGTCAGAACAGCTTTCCTCGAGCTGCGGGCCGGTGTGGGAAGTTGTCCCGGTGCGATTATGTGCTGCTTGGTGACACTGTAGTGGTCGCGGCAGACTGGCTCACTTGCTGCATGTGGGGTGCCGCACCACCAGTCAACTAGTGCCAACGCAGACGCTGAGTGCCACCCGTCAGGCCGCGCCGACTCTCTCCGGCACCGCACGGTTCACCGCCTCACACCAGGCGGGTGCGGCCTCCGGACGTTTGCGGCAGTGGCGGGTATTGTCCATCTGCGCGGCGGGACATGCAGGCGCACTTCAGGGGCCTCCGATCTCCTGCTTGGGCCCAGTTAGGCCACCTTGTCCTGGTCAGGCGTACCGCTTCCCCTCTCGCTGTGGGTCACGCCGTGCTCTCGTTAGGCGGGTGCACCCGCACACAATGCCCCGGTGCTGGCGAGACGACAGGCAGCAGTCCAGCACTGCCCGAGCCCCGCTCAGTGGAGGCTGCCGGCACGCGGGAAATCACAGTCTTGGCAGGTGGGTGCAAACGGAGCTGCGGGGCATGGCAGGCTCTCTAGTCGCTGCAGGCTGCTCGCTGTGCTAGCCTTGGGGCTTTGTCTGCTGGAACGGACTAGTGCTCTGGCTTGCCGCTTGGGTACCTTCAATTTTGGGCGGCATCGCTGGATCCTTAGCCTTTCGGATCCTTGTCGGTGCTGTCCCCTGGCACTTCTTCGGCGGGAGATTTGCCGGCCGACCGGGAGGGCTAGTCACTGCTGGGTAGACGCCACGCTTATTCTGGGGTCGCATGTTCACCCTCCTCCGCCTCTGACATCCGGGAAGGGGGGGGCACGGCTAGATTCGGACGCTGCTCTGGGACTGCGGGGAGTGGTGTCGCGCCAGAGCAGCACTGCAGTCGCTGGTGGCCGTGGACATCGCCGTGGGGGTGCCACCTCTCCAGCACGTTCCTTTTCTTCTCCCACGAGGAATGAGGAAGTGTAGAGCTGCAGGCACGCGGGGTCAACTACCCGCCTCGTCGCCAGTGTAATGTTGGGCCTCAGGCCCACATTGCAGAATGAATGGACACGGACACCAGGTGAAAGTAGACTGGTAACTGGCCGCGAGCACGTGCACCCGGGCCCTTTTATTAGCGGGGCCGCGTTACCCATGACACCCGTGATGGATGGGTGTGGGGGTCCCATAGGGGAGTGGCTATTAACTCAGTGTCTGCTGAGACACTAGAACGTGTCCAGCAGGACACTACACTATCCTACTTTTCCGGCGGTCCGGCGGTGGTGTGCAGCGATGCGCGAGCAGTGAGGGGCTCCGTTTGGGTGGAGGGAGCGTCAAGGGGCTCAAGGTCTTCGGAGGTCCAGTTGAAAACCTCCTGTCCAATGCAGATGCAGCGCCTGGCACAGCAAGAAGAAGTGTGGGCGGCCGTACGTCTCCGAAGCGGAGTGTGGGCAGAGGCAGCTGCACAGCTATCCTGTGATCGGCGTGCTTCGACCAGGATTTGCTTCCGGGGGGTTCCAGGCAGTGCCTTTCAACCAGCGGGTATATCGAGAGGCGGTAGGGAGAAACAGCTAAATAAAACAACTCTGGATGCACCATAGGAAAGTCAGGAAGGTTCACATAAAGACTGAAACCTAGTGTTGTGACAGTAGTGTTGGGAGATAGAACATATGCTAGATTTGTTAGTTGTGTAATTAGTGATGGTTCGATGTTTCTGTTGTCTTTTCTGGATATAAAAAAATCCGGTTTGGGGGATTTAGTTAAAAGCAGACTTACTCCATCCTATGGAGTATTTTTCTTAGAGTGATCTGTAATTTGAGCAGATCATTGGTCAATGTTACTTTTGAGTATGACTGCATATCATCTGCGTATTGGTGGATCTTAACATTGGTGTTGTTGAGCAATGCTCCTAAGGATTCGATATACAAATTGAATAAAATGGGCAGATTCCTGTCAATGTCCACATTTTATTTTGTTGGGAGACGATGAATGGTTTCCTGGTTTTATTAATTGTGTTCTGCCTTTCAAGATAATGAACTAAATAGATGTGTGGCTCTCGTTCATAGTGGGGATAACAAGCACTTACCAAAACCGAATTTCTTGTCTGCACAAACAGCAACACACAAGCACAGATCCCAGACTTGCTATTCGGTATTATACTAGATTGATTCACTTTTTGGCGCTCCTCTACTGACAAATCATTTGGATTCAGAAAATTTACATATGTTGAGACATATAGTCATATCATAACCAAGACTGCAGTGCGCCAGCTTGCACTGTTGAAGAAAGTGAAGGACAATATCAGAATACTAATTCAAGCCCTGGTTGTGACCCACCTGATTTTGGGATATGGCTTTCCACCAACATTCCTGTTTCGACGCTGACCCCACTGAAGAGTGTACTACCTGCTGCCATCATATCGGTGGGCTAACGCATCTATTGGTCAATATAACGCAACGAGCCACAACATTGTCTTAAAACCAAGAAGTGCCAGAGGCGAACATTTGAAGCTGCACTTTCTCCTTTTACACACGAATGACTTGTGATAGCATTTCCCATCACCTCAGACGTGTACCATCACTCCTGCAAATCAGAATGGATTTAAAGCCCATCTCTTTAAGAAGCACCACATTACTCTTGAGTGTAGCCCTCAGTTTTCCCTGGACTAGGACCTCCACTCCCCACTTTTCTCTTCTTCATTTTGTATGCAATACCGAGTTATTTCCCCTTTTGTTTTTTCCTTTCCTCCTACTCTTTTTTTATACAGTACTTTTTTGCTTTCTGACTAGCTTTGCACCATGTGAACCCCATTGCACGCGCATATACATACACCTATACATGCATTCCTCACTTCATGAATAAACACTTTTTTGCTAGTGGGGAGAGTGACTGTATTGATATCCTGATTTTGTTTTATCTTCATAGATGTTCACTTCAGTTACCAGATCTTCAGTCTTGACTTCTTTTAATGGTAGAATCTGGAAAATAATGATCCAGTATCTTTCTGTTTAAAGGTTTATTTTCTGGTTTGGCGGGTAGGCGAAGTATAGTGAAGTTGAATGTATTGAAACTGCCCTGGCTCGCCGGGTGTGGTAATGGGCGAGGTATGGCATAGAGTAGTGGTGCAGGTGCTCAAGAGATCCCCGTTGCAGTAGAAAACCCCCTTCTGGATTTTGAGACCATTCCAGATCATACAGAGAGACGTCCTTTCGGGACTGGAAAGAGTGGGGTTGTAACTATAGGGGACTTGTATTTGAATGGCAGGTTTCTCTCTCTGGCCCAGTGTCAGGAATGGTTTGGTGTGAGGCCCGGTCAGTTACTGCAATATACACCTATAGTACATATCATAAAAGGTATTTAGCCTACCTTCCCTGAGGCCCTGTCAGAGCATTAGTTTATCAAACAGCTGTTGGAATTAGGGGAATGTAAAAGGGTGATCACACAGTTATACTAAGCACTGGTGAAGGATAGAAAGGGAAATATGGACAGGGCCAACCATAGATCGGCAGATGACTGCCCCAAGCCTCTGAGGGCTGCTGCCTGGAGAAGAGCTTTCAAACAGGTAAAAGGGCTCTCCTCGAACACCAGAGTTAAGCAAATCCAGCTCCATTTCCTAAATCAAACGTACCTCACCCCCAGAGATTGGCCCAGATATGTGGGGAACACGAGGCCTCTTTTTTGCATGTTGTCTGGAGCGGCCCGTGGGCAGTGTGTGATCTTTTGGGACCAGATGTGACTGGGGTCGCACCGGAGGCACCAGTCAAAAAATGTCTACTGTGTGTATTTCCTTTAAAAAAAGGGCATAAACTGAGGTTTGCACATGTTCGCGCTGGCGGCCTGTGGTGGCAAGACGTCACATAGCGATTCATTCGTTGGCGTGGCAGCCCTCTGAGTTTGGGAAGTGGCAAAGACTTTTACAGAAGTAGGCGTTGGCAGACGAACAACATATTAAGTTGATAAAACGTGACGATAAGTTCAAGGAAGGCCTGGTGGAATGGGCTGAAATGTTGACTAAAAGACTTGATCCTCTGAATAACAGACCTCCTTGATCAAGGAGGAGAGAGGCCGATTGGAGTTCTGACTAAGGTGCCATCTTGAAATACCCTAGGATCTGCTCAGCACGTATGTTGGGCTGCATACAAGGAGCATCCTGCAGTTTATTTGGGGGTGTTCTTTTTGAGGACGCATCTCATTACTGTGCAATATATTTGATTGGGACTCCTGTGGGGGGCGGGGGGAGATTTACTGCCTTTGCTTGAATAAGTACGGTTGCTGTCATTATAGAAAAAAATAAAAACAGAATTAAAAAAGAAAGATTTATTTTTCAGCCCTTCCCAAATCTCTGAAAGCCACACATGTGTACCTTTCTTCTCTTACATTCTCCTGTTTGTGTCCACTCCCACTCCCACCCTGATCCCCGAGACCCCCCACCTGTTGTCACTATTTTTGATTCATGCCATTTGGTTTTTGGTAACTAGTTATCTAAACAGAGCCTCCCCCGCCCCCGCTTTCGCAGCTAAAGTTGGGGTTTCCAACCGCCCCTTTGGCCTGATAAGCTGTGTCTTGCCAAAACGTGTATTCATTTTATTGGCCTCTCCTGTTTGCATGTATGCAGGAAAATCCCCCTACAACGCTCTAAGGGAATACCAGGGCAGTGCTGAGGTGTGGGGTGTATGGGCTGCTAAGAGAACCAGGAGAGAAAGAAAGAAATTATGAAAATATCGAAAAAGGGCGGAGAGCAGCAAATAGAATGAGTGCAGGAGAGAGAGAAAAAAAGATGGAAGATAGAAACTTGAAAAGAGAAAGTGGATAAAGAACATAGGAAGAAATGTTGGAAGAAAAGAAAGGTGGAAGGAAACATGGAAGAAAGGGAGGTTGAAAAGAACAAATGTAGGAATGGTTGATGGCCGAAGAAAGCATGGATGGACGGAAGGGCCCAAGGATGCTTGAAAGGATGGATGCACGGAAGGGTCAAGGATGCGTGAAAGGATGAATGAATGGGTGAAAGGAAATATGGATGAAGGAGTAAAAAGATGGATATAGGAGGATGGATGGAGTGATGTGTGAATAGAATGGTCATTAGATGGATGGAATGCTGAAAGATTGGATAGATGGAATCATGAAGCATAGAAGGAGGAAAACAAATGGCTTTGTGGGAGAAAAGATGAACAGTTGGATGGATGGAATGGTGACTGACTGAAGAATGAAAGGATGGAAATATAGATGAATGGATGGATGGAGTCATGGTGTGAGGGAGAATGGACAGATAGATGGACACAAGGGCGAACAAAACTATTCTTGGTGTGTCTTACTTGCAACACCCACTCTGTGTCATTAGAGGTTTGGTTCTAAGTTGTTGCCATTTTAGTTTTGTGGGTACTCCTATGATCTGAAAACTCAGAGGTCTGAAGCCACAGAAAGCGACAACGGACACTTTATAAAACACTGAGGCGCAGATTTACAAAAAAGTGACTCAGTGCCGAACGCAAGCCATTTGGCTGCGCCGTCACTTTCAAAGCACAGGGATGCAACATATTTACAACAATATGTCGCATCTCTGTGCTTCCCCCTGCGCTGGCGCACAAACTGAGGCCATGCGCCGGCGCAGGCACCCTTGCACCATGGTGCAAGGATGCCTGCGTCGTGGGGAGATTGTTTTTGTGCAGGAAGGAGCACATTCCTGCACAAAAACAATCACTACAGGCATTTTCCTCTTTTAATGCGTGCTGTATCAATCAATCACAAGAATTTATTCGATCTTTTAAAACAGATCATAAAAGCACAAATTCATCCAAAATATTAAAAACAACTTATATAACCATGTATACAAAAGACTTAAAACCAATTTATCAAATTAGCCATATACATAATAAAGATAATATCATAAAACCATTAAAATCAATTAAAATCCTGCAGGTCTCTTAGTAGCAGTTAGGCCCTTGTAACATAAATGAGTCCAGTTTTATCCTAGTTGCTGCTGATTAAGACAACAGCCCCGAGTTTTCCTTTTTCTCATGCAGGCCCAGAAAAATGAAGCTAGGGAAAAGCACACAAATGGATCCGGGAGAGCCTTTATAAAGTACAGAGCCACCCTACATTGTGTAAATTTATGGGACCTTAAAATTGGAATAATAAATGCTTTTCTTTCATCAGAATAGTACTTGCATAATAATATTAGATGCAGATCTGACTGAGGAGACTGGTTATTGCATGGGCAGGGTGACAAATCTGAGAGTTTATATTTCCTCTCTGGGTACCCTAACATCAGTGGGATCAGGTTCAATTGGTAATGCAGTAGAATAAATCTATGCTGTGTATTAGTAATACAAGAGAGGTACGAAAAACCTTCCCCTAATGCGTGCTGTAAAATGCAGCACGCATTGAAAGAGGAAAAAACGAGGAGAAATTAAAACATTTCTCCTCGTTGCACCTCCCTATGCCTCCCCTGGGGAGGCGTAGCATTCAAACGCATTTCCAGATTTACGATTCCTCGTAAATCTGGAAATGTGCCTGGTTCCATGGGTGTTATTTATTTATTTAAGGTTTTATAGAGCGCGAACTTGACCCATTAGGGTATCAGAGCGCTTTACAGGGAAACACGTTGTATACAGGTTTGACACAGGCAAAAAAACACGGATAGGGATAGAGGGAAGTGACCACATTCGGACATAACCAGGGTATATACATTAATCAGAGGGGTGACAAGTCAGCAAAATGCAGTGAAAACCAGCAATTACATATGCGGGGTGACACGTCAGCGATATGCAGAGAGAGTCCACAATTACATATGAAGGGATAATGAATCAGTACAGAGAATAGGAGCAACCAAGCAGACCATAGATTTTTCAGAATACCCAGAGCACTGCCACGGAGCAGAGTGCACGGTGAAAGAGAATTAAGGGAGGAATTTGCTCATTAGGAATGTTTTAGCTTCCTTCTTAAAGGTTGACAGAGAAGGGATTCTTCTGATGGAGGACGGCAGCGAGTTCCATGTTCTAGGTGCGGCCCCAGAGAAGGCATGGTTATAGGTTTTATCCTTACGGAAGCGGGGTGGATGGAGCACAAGGTCTGTGGCGGACCGGGAGTTTCTGATTCCCCCAGATACCAAGAGTTTCTTGGCGAGTTTCTTGCGTGGGAACACCCACAGCAACACCCATGGAACGCCCCTTTCACGCAAAATGCTGATTGTAAAGGGGCCATATTTACAAGGACAGGAAAAGCCACGCAGGGTGGTTTTCATGTCCTTGTAAATATGGAGCAGTAAAATACGCCACCGGTACGTCACAAAAAGTGATGTACTGGTGGCGCGGGGGGCTTGTAAATCTGCCCCAGAATATGTAAATCAAAATATCAAAGTGCTCACTCGTCATCACTCTTTCTTTCCCTGTCAACTGTGATCCTATCACTTCCTGTCACAAGTTATGTCCCATTACCAGATCTGAGTGTGCCTGAACAAGGCACTCGCATAAAACTTTCACAAGCCATAATCCTCACGCTGTGCAGCAGCTTGTAAATAGTGATTTTGTAAAAATTCCATTATATTTCAGCAAACACCACAGGCAACAACCAGGAAAGAGAGTTTTATGTGCATACGTGAGCTGCTGCGAGTATCTACTTTCTTACCTGACTGACTATGGTGGAGCTAAACTCCGACGTGTCAAACGTCCACCCATCATTGCAGGGCTCCACACTCATCACAGTCTGATTGGTGGTTGTTGCATTGGGAGCCAAGAGATTCCACTGCAGAAAACTGAACCGCAGGCACTGCTCTGGTTCACCATTGCTGTCCAGTGGGATGGACACCTTCAGAAGGTCTTCAGTGCTCAGGCTCTGGGTGAAGTTGAGGTCCCGCGTTGCATTATAAGCCTGGTAGATATGGCAGTGGTGCTCAGGGACTGCGGCCAAGAAGTTCTGTATAAGGTTGTGGATTGGAGTCAACATAACGGGATTGGAAAGCAGTGCAACGTGGATGATCTGGAAACGTCCCATTCCGCCAATGTGGTCCAGAAGGTCACCAAAAGCCATGGCTGCAAATTAAATGATTGGTGGCTCTTTGACCAGGAAAACCTTGCTAGAGGACTCCAATGACAAAACCATGAAAAGCTCCAAAGACTGATGAGCAGTTGTGTAGCCCAATTAAATCAAAGTATGGTAGTAACTCAGGAGGGCCTCAGGGCGCCAAGCAGGAGCTTTTGCACAACACCATGCCAACTTATACTACTCCATCTTCAAGTATACTTGATTCCGCAAGAATATAGGGGAAGTATTGTCTCATGGTTTTCAGCAGATTTTATGGTTCTCTTGCAGTGCAACTGAAAGAGCTCTTGAACCCCTAACACTGATTCTTGGCTGAGACCAGGTCCTCTGCTAGAATCACTTACCGCTCACAGCCAAATGTTCTCTGGTGTTCGTTCCTTTCTTCATCAACTCAAACCTCCTAGAGGAGGCAGAGCATCTACAGTGTGCATAACCGACTAGGCAGAGGTTTCAGTGGTGAACCTAACTTTCTGTGTCACAAAGCATGCACCTTGACCACTACATCATAAAATCTGATTACAAGTCAACCCTTGCTCTCCATGGGCACTTAGAATGATCAGTGACGGTGTTATTAGATGTTATCACTGGTAAAGGTTATGTTGGACATTGCTAAACCACTTAAAAACTACACTTTAACAGTCTCTCCAAGAGAGTTTGAAGGCTGAATCACATTATGAGTTAATGTTTTGCTCTTCCCAAGGGTCTTCATGTTACTGCACAAATTCGAGTTAGGCATTAGCTTTCTTAATATAGGGTAAAGTACAACAGGCAAAGGAGCATTTTCGTTTCCAAAAACAGAGACAAAGACTGGGGAAGAGGTGAACTGAGTGGTAAACATCATGATGCTGAGATTGATGAGTCGTTCACAGGTTAGTCTTAATATATTTTGGGACCTAAGGCTTGGTACGTATTTTGAGATCTGCGTTCATTTGTGAATGCTGTTCTAGACCCGACAACAAAATTAGCGGTATGAAAAGCTTCTATTACACAGTGAAAATGAAATCCCTCATTCCAATTGATAATTTGTTTATTAAGATTTGGATCTCCAATGAGGTCCACATAGAGAATAGGATAGAGTATATAGAAAATGATCACAATTATTACAAAATAATCAGATTACAGTTACATATTCAGTTCTTCACCGCAGTGAATAAGTTAAGTTAAATACATACACAATTTGTCATTATAAAACTTCAATATAAAAGAAAATTCATATAAGTTACGGTTTTGTTATAGAACAAAAATCATAACTACATAGCAGCAGAGGTTTATATGCCAATTAGTCTATACAGGAGAGATCAATATCCTTTATGACCAAATAAAGGTGTCCATTACGATGTCGGGCGGATAAAAATCCGCCATCAACCACAGTGGCGAAAATCCGCCCGCCTACACCGTCTGAATACCGACCGAGCAATTACGATGCCGCGAACCGAAAACCGCCGGAGGCGGAAAATAAACAGAAAATACCGCCCGCCCATGTCCGAGTCTAAGTCCATCCGCCCGCCACGGACGGAAAGACGCACGACAAGCCAAAACCGCCCGCCCTGACGACCGAGACACCGCCCGTGAAATTAGGATCGTACCGACATGAGCGCGGAAAATCCACAAATACACCGCCCGCCAGCGCAAACAACAGTGACGAAAATGGACACGGCGGAAGCCCTGGCGGCCACGTCCATGCACAGAAACCATCCGCTGACGAAAACAAACACACACAACATGGCCAACAAGTCCACACAGCAACCCACGCACAAATACCCAAACACAGTACACATCCCGGAAACACACCCCCCCTGGACAAAAAAATCAACAACAAATCCCAGAACACCAGCCACAACACACCTGAAAACAACAGACCATCATGACACACCCACATAGGTAAGTACAAAACCAGCCCCTTCACAGACCACAACCCCCTGCAACATTACAAACTGAGGACGAAAGCACACAACACAGCGAGACAGAAAGGACAGCAGCACACCACAGACACGCACCTATCACACCCATCACCACCAACCACCAAACACCTGACCCACAAACCCCCTGCACATCACACACCACACACCGCACCAGCACCACAAACACCAAAACACACACCATGGCATCACACAGAATGCCCAAGTTCACTTCCACCGAGCTAACGGTCATGGTCGACGAGATCGTCAAGGTGCACCCACAAATCTATGGCAACCAGGTCCAACAGACACCACTATCCACCAGAAACCGGTTGTGGAGCAGGATCGTAGACCAGGTCAATGCAGTCGGGAACGTTCCACGCAACAGAGGAGAAATTAACAAAAGGTGGAACGACCTCAAAAGCGTGGTCAAGAAGAAGGAGAGCAAAAATCGAGAGCTGGCTGCCAGGACTGGCGGAGGGAATCCCGCGCTATTCAAGACCTTCAAGGCGTGGGAGGAGAAGGTGCGAGTCATCATACATCCGGAGATCCTCACCGGATTACCAGGGGGAGTGGAGGCTGGTAAGTACAAACAAACGTATACCAGCACACCGCTATGTAATCACATGCACTACCACCATGCCATAGCTCCTAGGGACAAACACCCCCATGTCCAGTACACAATACACAAGACATCACCCACACATGCAACAGACACTCACACACACTCAGCCCAAAGCTACCAACTAACAAAACCATGGGGGCATGTGTACAGTCAGCCAGCACCGCAACTTCCAACAGGTCCCCTTGTACTCCAGATGCGCCAGAATGAGCACTCCCCACACCCACATCCATGTGTCCGCCATAGCTGCACTGACCGACAATTAACAGGTAAGTAGCCGGAACACAAAGACAGTGGGTCGGAGGGGGGACAGCTGAAGTAAAACACCCACCAGGCCCCCACTACCACAGACCAGCAAGGTGGAGCACACCCCACATCCATGTGTCCGCCATAGCTGCACTGACCGACAAGTAACAGGTAAGTAGCCGGAACACAAAGACAGTGGGTCGGAGGGGGACAGCTGAAGTAAAACACCCACCAGGCCCCCACTACCACAGACCAGCAAGGTGGAGCACACCCCACATCCATGTGTCCGCCATAGCTGCACTGACCGACAAGTAACAGGTAAGTAGCCGGAACACAAAGACAGTGGGTCGGAGGGGGGACAGCTGAAGTAAAACACCCACCAGGCTCCCACTACCACAGACCAGCAAGGTGGAGCACCCCTCCCTCCCAGTACCATGTGGCATCCATTGCATTGCGCACTGAGAAACAACCTGTAGGTGGGAAAATGTACAGGGCGGGGCGTCTGTAGGCATGAGGACTGTACTACGACTGACACATGGGACATGTCACGTAGCAGAGGAACACGCAGCACTGCTCCCAGTCACAATCATGAGACCAATGTGCACACGGACATGTTCAACAGAGTCAAACCCCACATGACCCATCACAGATACAGCAACACCTAAGGAGCCACGTCTGCATGCACAAGTCCCACTGGAGCACAGACCCACACGGCAGGCACTGTGCCACCCATCACACACATCAGCAACACCATCGAAGTCCTGTCCATGTAGTCCTCACTGCCTGTCACCCACACATCGTACAACAACGCCCACGTAAGACAGACCGTACTAGAAGTAACAGCTTGGAACCACAATATTGCACACAAAGACAACTGGACCCATGAAACACACAGGCACACAATGCACATTCAACATATCATCCATCTCATCTCTCAGCCACAGTGTCATGAAAGGTATGTCATCCGAACAGCTGGCCCTCATACAGTAGTCATGCAAAGATACCTGCCCATGACAAATCAAGTGCCTGCAGTGACTGAAGCGCACGTCACACTGCGAGTAACAACACACATAATATAGTCAACACCCCAAGAGCACAGCACTGATGCACATGTACCAGGGCAGCACGCACACAAAGGATTTGGCCCATCTGCAATACGTCGTGTGGCACACAACAAGCACGAACTCACAACAATGCTACCAATGTGATGTCCATGAATGATAACAGTCAGCAGATATTCCGGGCATGTGAGACAGACACACACCTTTGTCTATGCACTGTCATGTTGCCAGAACACATGTCACGTTCTGCACCCATTACCCACAGTATGTACCCCAAAAGCATATTTCAACCCAAGAGCGTTTAGGGGGCTGTACCCCCTTTTGGCATCAGCGTACCTAAGCGTTCCATCCTTCCCCCTAAACCATCGTTCAACCCAACATCGTCTATGGTCCTGGAGCACGCATACACCCGAGCCACAAAATGTAGGAGCATAGCAACACACACCCATCGGCATTGCTAATCCGTCCCATGCCACATGTCCACATCACACAGTCCCATTGCCTAGCCCACGCATACACACATCGTACATCCACACACACGCCACTGGGAAACCTGTGCACGACAGTGCACGAACTGTGAATGTCAGACAACCAATACATACTTTGCTAGGTGCAACACAATGACCCATCTCATTCTCCCCACAGGTGCCGAACTGCTGGATGCTGGAGAGGGTGACAGCAGCCAGCACAGCCAGTCCGCAAGCCCCCGACCCGGACTCACGGATGTAGAGGAGCTGGACACCTCTCCGGACACGGACCACCCAGCAGGCCCATCTGGAGTGGCAGGGCACAACCGCTCCCCAGGGCCCCTCCTGCCCACCAACCCATCACCCAGGGCTGCTGACCAGTCACAGACCCCTGCTGCCACGGCCGTTGCGGCCACCACCACCGCCGCAACCACCACCACCACCACCACGCCATCCCTCGCCACAGCCCCTGCGCAAGGGTCGGCACGGCCGTCGGGCTCCACCCTGGGAGCCAGAGCGAGGACCGTGGTGAGCAATGTGGCTAGTGGGCAGGTCGGTGGCAGCAGTACTGGTAGGAGGAGCAGGGCCAGGCCAACGCCAACTGTGCCTGGGAGCCAAGCCCTGCCGCAAATCGACAGAGTCCTTGGGGCCTATCAAGAGGCCCAAGGAGAATGGGCCAGGTCGGCTAGCGACACGCGGGAGGTCCTTGCGGTGTTGAGGTCCATGGACGCCCATATGGGCCAAATCGCGGCCCTCATGGGCCAGCTGGTGGTGGGGGGAGGGCACAAGCAAGGCCAGCAACACCACCTCCGCCACCACCTGCTGTGGCGCAGGCTCGTGCAGCATCGCGTTCCCCTGCGTCCACAGCGAGTGAGCACTCCTCAGCCACCACCAGCGGCACATCAACACACCCCCCTACCAAACGTGGAAGGGGCCGTCCGAAGAGGAAACAGGTGTCCAGAGAGGACTTCGCACGCACCAAACGCCAGTGAGTCAGCCAGCCACCTTGACCACCTACTGCATTGACTTGTAATACGATCCTACCCCACACTGCCATGTGAATGGCATGTGTCTGTTGGACTGTGGACATAGAACTCCATGGGTACACCTTGACCATCACGCAGCCATGACCGTCAACTCATTGTCACAGCATGCACCACATTTGTCATCACCTTGCACACAATCACATGTCACCGCTGTTAATAAATACACCTTGATCACAATCGGCTTAATGTGTCCTGGGTTTATTCAACGATGTGCAATCGCCACCATGAGCAGAAATGCATCTGCTGTGTGGTATGTCGATGGGACAGGAGAGGCTGTAGGGACCTAGGGGTGAAAAACAGAACAAGAGTACATTCAATGAGTGTGTCACACACTCATCACACAGTACTTGTCACCAACTACAAGCAATGCACACACATCTCACAGAGCAACAGGGCACAATGCTACAGCCACTGTCAGTGGCATACCAACCTGGACATGGACCATTGACACACAGCACTCAGTGAACAAAAGGCCCCCGTGACAGAGCACACATACACCTGCACAACTACAGCTACATCAGCCGTCGTACATGGACACTCACCGTCAAGTGAAGTAGCGGGCGATGAGCTGCTGACGCACATTCACAGCTTCATCCTCTCCACTGTCCTCTTCACTAGAGCTGTCCTGGTCTGCAGGCTGGGGCCCTGGTTGATCTCCGTCATCCACAATTAGGGGGATCTGCTTGCGGATAGCCAGATTGTGCAGCATGCAGCAAGCCACAACTATCTGGCACACCTTCTGTGGGGAGTACGCCAGTGCGCCCCGGTGCGGTCCAGGCATCTGAACCTGGACTTGAGGAGGCCAAAGGTCCGCTCAACCACACGTCTGGTCCTCCCATGTGCCTCATTGTAGCGGACATCAGCTGGGCTCCCAGGACGTCGTAATGGGCTGAGCAGCCAGGGCCCATTCGGGTAAGCAGAGTCACCTGGGTGTGAGGGACACAGAGAACCGTTGCAATTCCAACTGGACACAAGACAGCATCGCACAGCCAGCACGCTACACTACTCCACATACTCACCAACAATCCAGCCACGGTCCGGTTGCAGATCGGTCATCAGACGTGGTAGGATGCTGTTGCGCATGATGTGCGCGTCATGGGCCGATCCTGGGAATTTCGCACACACGTGTGAAATCACCATGTCCGCAAGGCACACCACTTGCACATTCAGGGAGTGCGTGTGCTTCCGGTTGCGGTAGAGGTGCTCAGTGGCCTGTGGTGCAACAAGGCCAACATGGGTGCAGTCTATTGCACCAACGACGTGGGGGATCCGTCCAAGGGCATAGAAAGCACCCTTCACTGCCGCCAATTCACGAGCCCTGGGGAAGCGGATGTATCTGTTCCTGTACAGCATCATGGCTGACAGTACATCCCTGAGCACCATGCTGAACATGGGTTGGGACATCCCACCTCCACTGCCCACTGTGTGTTGGAATGACCCAGTGGCGAAGAAATGCAGTGCAGCCATCACCTTAGCCGTGGGGGTGAATGCTGTTGGATACACCCTGCGAGGACGGAGGTGGGGTTCCAACAAGGCACATAGACGATGCAGGGTGGGTCGGTCCAGACGATATTTGCGGATGACCTCCACATCCACCATGTCTGACAGCAATTGGTAGGGGCGATGAATGTTTGGTCTCCGCCTAGGAAAGATGGAAGTGGACACATGTCAAAGCAACACGCCACATGGCATATTCACATACACAAAACATAAATGACTGAGCAGGCAATTGAATAACAGAACAGCTGACAAGTAGGGACAGCACAGCCACAATACACTTACACAGGTCCCCTACCAATAGCAATGGGCAGTGACACACCCCATTGCTATGAGCATGCACATGGGGATCTAGGCCTCAATAACTTGTAAGGCATGCTGATGGTAACAGACTGCATATTCGGCAAGCGGCAACACCACGGCAACATGACTAGCTGCTGTGCATCACACTGCTTCCGAGGCTGGGTGTGTAGGGCACACACCAACAACGCTATGGACACAGGCTGAGCGGCCAAAACAAGTGGGACCTGTGGCACGAGGGGATATGAGACAGTCATTGATGTCACTACTGCACCCTATGTACAGCACTGTACGGATCACACCTCCAGAAACATTGACAGGTGTACACATTGACAGCCCCATGCCAACACGGCTGTGTGCTTGCAATTACACATCACAAGTGACACGTAACATTGCACGTGCCAAGTGGCAGATGTACATAGTGAAAGATGGCATGTGTGTGCATATGCATATCCCATGCTCCCATGCCAATGTGTACATGATGATGTGCCAACAGACATGTGGAGGCTGAGCACTGGCCGTCCCTGCCTATGCACACAGCATGTTGTGGCCCTGTCCATTGTGGACCTGCACCCACACGCAAATCATGGCCACACCTGCAGATGCATTGCGCACATTATACTGTGTGGTGCACATGGCATCAGCGGACTGTACCCGCCATGGGCCAGGCCCTTACGGCCAACTCCAATGACCCTCGCGGTTGCACCCTGCGTGTTCCACTGTGGAGGTAGGCGTCCATGGCCAGCTGGGAGCAGGCCAACGTCTGCAATTGAAGCTGCCAGACATGGTACACGAATTGCAGCAGCTTGTACCCACTGAAACTGCCCCAGGGGGTTATATGTGTGTGTGAGTGGGACAGGCATAACCACAGCTACCTGGCACTGCAGCCTGGCACCCCTCGACAACACCTGCTGCTGCCACCACTCCACCTACACGTGGATGACGCTGAGGACATGTCCAGGTCCACTCACCAGCGAGGAGCTGGAGAACCTGGATTCCGAGCTCCACGCACACTGCACATGGCTATTCCTTGCGAAAGTTGTGTGTGAGAGACAACTGCAGTGTGTGTGGGTGTGCATGTGGGGGACACACATGTCGTTGCTCCGCAGCACTATGAGTCAGAGCCTGTGGTGTTCAAACATGCACTGCTCACCATGCTGACTGCAGGTGGCATGGGTATGTGAGCTCTCGGGCGCTTTGACCTGTCTGTCCCTCCCGAGTGGTGGTACATGGCAACTTCATGTCAGACATCCAGTGACACAGACAATTGGCAATGCAGGTCTCAGTGCACTTGTTGGTCGTGTGGAAGTCAGGCTGGGGCCATGCTGCCCTTCTCAGTCCCAGCAGGCCTGGCCTGCACATTGACTGCACAATGCCAGTAGGTGCCGACACAGACTGCCTAGTGGGTTACATGTGTCTCCTGTTCAGGACCCTCCGGATGAGCGCTTACTCTGTCACTGTCGATTGGACACACCATGACTCGTGATAGGGATGTGTGTGAGAGATAGTGGCACTGAATGTGACCTTCGTTGCGGGGTGGGCCATGCACAGGGCGAGTACGCTGATGGTTGCGCAGTGTTGGTCACAGTGGGTACACCCACACAGATGTGTTGCCTTGTGATCTTTTTCTAGGTCCGCCTGACAATGGACAGTAGATGTGGGCAGACTACACATTGCTCGATGTGCTGTCTATATGCATGTGCCTTCACACCAGGCACAACTGCCCCTGCACATGTGACCCCTGCTGCACTCAGTGCTGGGTCTGTTGAGCTGATGCACCATCTGTGCGTGGGGCAGACAGCTCTGCTCACTTCCGTCATTGCCCATGACATCACTTTGCCGCAGGTGACATGGATCATGGAGGGCCCACATGTACGCGTGGGTGGACTACACAAGACTGTCCAATGGTTGTCACCCCCAGTCAGTGCTTCGAATGGGTAGAATGTGGTGCTGGTACTCATTTTAATGTGTCGAGTGGGCGGGGCTGGGTGCGGGGCTACATGCAAGACATGGGAAGTTCATCGGCTGATCTACTAGTTGCAATACACACGAGACACGTCTTTTTCCGACCACATCAGGGTCATTCCTTAAACTGGCTGAAAATCAAACAGTCATCTTTTGCACTGTCCTCATGGCCTCCCCTCGCTCACCCCAATATGCGTTTGCACCTGAGCAGCTAGCGCATGCACAAGCAGCTCCAAGCTCGCCCCAGAGAGGCCAAGGAGTGTATGTGTGGGTCCAGTTGAACAAGTGGTCTGTCTCACGGTATAATAAGTGGCGGGACGCCGTCCACCTGCGTGGTGCCCCGACTCGAGACACGGGCAACATTGACAATGCATGACAGGCTCCGCAGTCCGGATACACCACCTGCAACACACAGAGGCTGTAGCTGCCCTAGCGGGCCAGGCCGCGTCCAACTGGAGCTCATGGCCCCACACATTCACTCTTTGGCCTCTCTGGGGCGAGCTTGGAGCTGCTTGTGCACGCGCTGGCTTCTCTGTTGCAATGGCATGTAACGTGTGTGGGTGTATTGTCAATGGGTGGGATGGTGCGAGCCACCTTCCGTGACGTCACTCCTGCTTGTGATGTGTGCGTCCCCCACTACTTCCATTTGACTTGTGCCATACTACACATTGAGGATGTGTTGCCTGCGTGATGTGACCAGGAGGAGCGCGCCATGACCTCTCACCCACCATGCTCTACTGCCATCCCGTGCCCTGGATTGCCTGTGCAAGTGGACAATGTTGGGGATACACCAGGTCGACAGGGGATGTGAGTGCCTTGGCAAGGGCCTGGCGGACGCACAGCAGTATCCAGCATGTCCACGGAGGGTGGGCTGACGTCTACACTTGATGCAGCATTGATCGTGTGCCCGCCTGTTGTGCACACACGAGTTCACATTCATCCCCAGACAGGTGGTCTTTACAAATTCCCAGGAGAGCGCCAATGTACTGTTCCTGAATCCTCCCAACACAGCGTGTTTCAACATTGCATGTGCGCACCTACCCGTCACACCCACCCACCTGAGCCATGCGTAACTCCCGCTTCACATGACACATGTGTGTCTTCCACAGTTGTGCTACTCATTTGCGTTGACATCCAATGACAGTGGACTACATGGTCATCTCACGACTGCCGTGTACTTCACACACTCTCATCCTCTCTCATTCGTACTTGTGAAATGAATCAGCAGAGACACATTTTTGCTTCAAGCCATGTATTGGGACTTATGTCCTCTGTGATGCAGTATAGTGAACACTACTGGCAGCGAAATGCATGTGGAGGATATACTCAGCATGTGTACACATAGCATAGGGTGTAGGGGTACATGTGATTAGTTGTTGACTGTGGGATGTGGGCTTCAGAGTTACAACTGCTTAGCCGTTGGTGTGCTAATGTACATTTGCTAATTACTGTGGTGCTGCTGACTTTGACACAGACAGTATACATTTAGCCTACCAGTCCGCTTGTCATCATGGGCACAGTGCATCTCAGTTCCATGTTACAGGTTTGCTGCTATAGTTACTCATACACACGTGCGTGGAGGTGACATCAGGGCATGGGCTTACGTGCATGCAACGGCGTCCCACTTGTTGTTGCGATGTGGTGGGTACTGGCCATGTCACAGTCACTGGGCTCATGTTGTTGGTGGATGCACTTGGTGTCCATGCAAAGGTCCTGGCACGGACGTTCAGAGGGAGGTGAGGTGACAGCTCTCACATACTACAGCAGGACGATTACTGTCCACTGACCGGTGCATATGTTCATGGGCGCAGGATCCATATCATGGCATGGTTGTACGTGCAGTTCTGTCCATGTGGTTGCCATACACAAATCCCATGCCTCTGCCTCCCCCTGTTCATGCAGAGTTACTGGATGTGATGAGGAACAGAGTGCATGTCCCGAAAATATCAGATGTCATGGCAGTGTAGTTGATGATGTGGTGTCAGTTGCAGGTTGTATGGTATAGTTGTTGTACTGGTAACTGCCTAGTCCGTGCGGAAGCCAAGCATGGGTACGGTGTGGGACATCATTGCTCAATTGGGGGTATGGCGGCGGGGCCCGACGAATTGACAGGTTGTCAGGTATGCAATACCTTCCAGCAGGGCTTCCATGGCATTGGTGGTGGACATGGATGCCATCCAATGTAGCGGATGGTGGCTGTCAAGGTGTTGGTCGTGAGTTGTCCCTTGTAGGAGCATGATGGGACATGTTGGATGACATTCGATGTAACTGTGATCCATTATCCGTCGTGTGGAGGCACAGTGGTCCCATTGCAGTGTGGGTCCGATAGTAGCCACATACGCCATGCCCCCATAGGCTGAACAGACCCTGTCGTGGACGTCCAGGGGGTTGAATAGTTGTAGCAGGTCCGCCCTTGGACATGCCGGGTTGGAGAGACATAAATCCACAGGATAGTAGAAGGGACACCTCCGACAGTAGAAGACGGGGATGACGCAGCTGAACAATGCGATGCGGTAAGTTAGTCGGTAACTTACGTTCAGCAAGGCCAGATTGTCACATCCCAATATCTGTATCAGGTTATGTTTGTACAGCTTAATCTGTCCGGCGTAGTTGGGTAGGTGTGGTGCAAGTGCCATTTTGCTGCAGGGCGCTGTGGTGGCGTGCTCCGGCTGTCTGTGCAGTCTGCAGTGTGCAACCTCCGACGTTGCTGGGAATTCTGTAATGGTCGTAGGGAGGCAGGACTTGTGTTATGTTGGCTTGTGCGGAGGACACGGGCCCTCATCACACATGCTTCTCTGAATGGTCAAGGTCAGTGGTGTCTGACTCCTTCCAGATAACTTGCATGTGAACCACATGGGGGAGTGTTATCATTTCTTTTTTCCGTTGTGAATGTTCTTTGGTGTTATGCGCTATCTGCCCTGTGGCCGCTTCCCTCTGCATGCCTGTGTTGGGCTTTTTTAGGTGCAATGACTGTTGTCTCCGGCTTGTTTAGTCGGGATGTGGTTTCAGAGTGGGAATGGAAGGTCATTCAGTGCTGTCTCCTCTCCCGTGTGTGGGCGGCAGGCTGCGTTTCCGCTATACGTTGGGCCTTGTGTTATAATTGGTCCCACCTGTTGTCTGTCCCCGGTATCTTTGATGTTACGTATTGCATGTCTTGTTATTGGGTGCAGGGTGGCATCGGTGTTTCTGTGTGGTACTGGCGTACCTTTTCCCGACGGGGTCCATATTCTGCTGGGTGATGTTGCCGCCGCTGTGTGCTTCGCCGTGTTTTGCACACAGGGGTGTGTCCTAATTTGGCGTGACGTCACTGACATGTTCGGGTCACTTGTGTGACGTCAGGTTGGCAACAGTGAATTGCCGGTTGGGGACATGACTGTGGCAGGGCTGTCACGTGACATGTGCGTTCTGGGTGGTGCTGGTGTGTGTGGTGTTTGGTTGTGACCCTGTGTTGTTTGTGTGCGGCGCATGCATTGCGCTGCCGTTGGCCTCTGCGTTGTGCGCATGTGTGGGTGCAGTGGTGGATGTGTCGTGTCCACGCAGGGGTGTCGGGGGGGCCATATACAGTTTTCCCGCCCTTGCACTGTGTGCGCTGTTTGCGTGCCCCTGTTGTGTGTCTTGTGAGAAGTTGGCCTGGCATATGCTGTCCACTAATTATAGTGGGCACCTTGCACCAGTCCAAATCGACTCTTATGGTAGGTAGGTCAAAGACAACCTTATTGAAAGCTATCCTAGTGGTAGCTGTGGAGAGCAGCCTTCAGGCTAAGTCTTGAAGGAATGTAAAGCAGCTTGTTTTACCAGTCTATAATCTCTTGAGTGACCAAATGAAAGAGCACCACACCAGGTATATATTCAAAATATATGTATTTATTACTAAACACACCCCTCTAGTCTCTTTATGAGGCTAGAGTTCGAAGTACATAGGTTATAAGATCTTAAATCACAGTAATAGCACAAATACACGTTTGGGCCCTAGGGGCGTACCAAACCATATACCAATAAAGTGGTATGCGAACCACGACTGAACTAGACACTAGGCCTAGAGCCTCTAGAAGTGCTTGGACCACAAGGAACCACCCAAGGTAGTGACACAGGGGACCCACGGGAGACGCGTGCAGTGTAAATACACAACCGCGATACGCCGTTAACTTCTATGGAGAAAGTCGGGATCGGGAAAATAGAGGAAAGGGACACTTTAGAAGAGGACTAGGACAAAACCCTTTGAGATCTAGGACTTTGAAGAGTCTCTACCCACGGGAGCACCGGAGTACTCGTGTTACCTCACCCAGGGAAGCCGGGTGCATAGGTGCCTTTCGGGGTCGGGTTTCGTCGTCGGTTCTTATGGCGATCTGCTGCAAAGTGCTGCTGGCGACCAGGAGAAAAGTGTCCGGGTGGATCCAAGAGTGGATCGGAGTTCTGAAGAACCTGAAAGCAGAGGGGACAGAGTCTGGGTCACTAGCCAGTGACCAGGGAGGTGATGGACGGATGCCCACCGATGTCGAGTGCTTCAGGTGCGTTGACGGTCGTCTCGTTTCAGCAGCCACGAGGTCCAGGAGGCGTTGTCGGCGACCAGGAGCAGGATTCGGGCTGGTACACGATGTCTGTCGAGTGCTGCGGTGTCGGCGACCAGATTGGACCCAACAAGCCTTGGCAACGGCAAGTCTCGATGTAGCTGAAGATCGTCGATGGTGCAGACCAGCAAGGTCTGGGGAACTCACCCAGCAAGGGTAAGTGAGGGCAGGCCTGGAGCAACCAGACTGCCAAGTAAAGAAAAGATTGGCCTTCGGTAAGGGCTACTAGCCAACGGGCTAGCGACCGCGAAGGAGCCTCGTGACGCCGCACGTGGAGCTGGCTTACAGGACACTCGTGGAGTGGGGGCCAGTGATCTTCGGTGCAGGTGGTGCTGGAGGCTAGGGCTACTCGGAGCCCAAAGCACGACTTCTTGGGAGACCCAGAAGATGGTGCACTTGCAAGTGTGCTCGGTGTCCAGGGGTCACGGTCTCACGTTACCCACGATAGCCACGGGCCTCAGCTTTGCTGGGGACTCAGGGTAGCCTCGGGGAAGTCTGAGAATCCACCTCTGGTGATGCGATGACTTCGGCGTCCGACGGGAGCTTCAGTGATGCGAACCGGACAGATGCTTCTTTGGTGCCTGCCAAGCAGGGGAGTCACTCCTTGACCCCAAGGGAGATTCTTCAGTCCTCTAATCTTGTCGTAGAGCGTCGAAGGTCCAGGATTCCGTGTCAGAGTTTCGTCCAGGTATAATCTAATCTTGCTGTGGCAAGGGTTCCCCATTTTAACTAGTAAAACAGGGAGGGACTAACTCTATGACCCCACCTATGGGAGGGTCAAGGGAGGGGGTGGCTACACCCACTTCCCTTTGTCCAGTTTCGCGCCAGAGCAGGGGCAGGTAGCCCCTGAGCTGGTTTGAACTGGCATATGCACAGAGGAGCCTTTTGCTCCCCCAGTGCAGGACTTCAAAGCACTCTAAGAGTGCACCCACCCAGCCCCAATACACACTATCCTGTCTGGGGAGGTGGTCACACCTCCCTGCAACAGGAAACCTATTGTCCAGGCCTCCCCTGCCGGAGTTTCGTCCAGCAGCAGGAGGCCAGACTTGTGTCTGTGGCAGCAGCATCCATTTTGTGATGCCAGGGCTTCAGAAAGAAGTTACCGGGTAAGCCAGAGTTAACATGTCTTTCCCTCTAGAAGGGTGGAATGCTACCCCCGCCGCCAGGATTGGCGGGGGGTAGTATTCCAAGATGTTTGACACCAAACACGACATGTTTAGGTGCAGCCATTCCAAAGTTAGCATTTTACCGCGAGGATATAATGCGCTTAAGAGTATATGGTCAGGCTGCACTACAAACAGCATCAGAGATGGTCTCCGAACGCTGCAGAGGGGCCCTGCTCATGCAGGGGCACCCTCTCACATAGGAACCATGCACTCTGCCTTTAGGATTGATAAAGCCTGCCTTAGGAGTGACTTATAGGTTTCTAGGTGTGTATGTATTTCGTGATATAGGTAACCTATATCACAGTAAGGGGTGCATGCACCACCTTACCCAGGCTGCAGTAGCAGACCTGTGGTGTCAGTTTGGATGGCCTTCCAGGGGTGGCATAATACATGCTGCAGCCCCTGGCAGGCCTCTGAGGTACCTATGCCCTTGGTACATAGTATACCATATACTAGGGACTTATAAGGGCACTCCAGATCCCAATCAGAGATGTGCCTAAGGCACATGGAATCCATTTTACAGAGAAAGCAGATAGACTGGGGCCCTGAATAGCAGGATCCCAGTCCAACTAAGTCATAAACCAGCAAAACACCATAAAAAAAGTGGGGGCAACCATATAGTCAGATTCCACCTTCCTACATAACCCCCCCCAAACGAAAGGAGATAAGGCTAACCTTGGCCAGTTGAGCCTATATTGACTAAGTGGCCATATAAGGAAGCACCTGCACTAGCATGGTTGCCCCCTATGTTATGGTCCACTAAGCAATCCCTCACCCTAAGGGTATGAGAGGGTCTCCACCATGGGGAATCACTACCTCTGGTGTGCTTAGGTAAAGTACAAGGCTGGTGAGGTGTCTGAGTAGGGAAGTGAGGCCCTAGGAATGTTGGCCTCAGTTTCCTCAGATCACTGGTCACCATGTATGCCTGTCTTTCCATGACTGAGTTGCACTTTGCTCTAAGGGTCAACCTTTGGCTGCCTACAGCTGGGGGTTGGGTCCCTTTGGATGGAACACTGGAGGGACATGGCAGGTTTGGAACCTTCTGGTCCCAGGTTTGCCCTTGCCTACCAGAGTCCTTCTGGGGGAGGTCCCTACATAAAGGTATGGGGGATCCCTCAGTGTGTAGAGGAATTTTCACCTGGCTAGGGCTACTAGACTGGCTGCCCCTAATCTGCTGATGGGGGCTTCCTCTGGACAGGGGGCCCGGGGGCTCCACTGACCTCCCTGACCTCTGCAGCCCTGGGCTGACTGAGGCAGGGTAGAGAGGGGCAGGTTACCTGCTCCAGACTGGGTACCACCGTGGAAGGGTCCTCTGCCATCAGGGGTGTGGCCAGGCCAGGCCTGACTACCTCTGTGGCAGTTCCTTCACTAGGGGTAGGGTCAGTTCCCTGAGGAGGCTGACCCTTACCTACTGTCTGGGGGGAAGAAGACTTTTCTTCAACCCTTTTGCTCTCTTTTGGGGGAGAGTGGGCCATTCTTTCAGGCTCCATCTCTCCAAAGTCTTGGGCTGGGGCTGTGGCCATCACAGCCCCACTAACCTTTGCAGGGACGCCCAACATCCTAAGATGGGTTTGGTGTTCAACTTCAGCCCAGGCTGAAATTTCCAAATCATTGCCCATCAGGCAATCTACAGGTAGGGTTGGGGACACTGCCACTCTTTTTGGGCCTGTGACCCCCTCCCAGCTGAGATTGACTATGGCCATGGGGTGATCTGTTCTGACACCATCAATGTTGGTCACCTGGTATTTAAACTCAGGTAAAAGCTGGTGAGGGGGGACTAGTTTCCCTGCCACCATGGTGACACTAGCCCCTGTGTCCCTAAATGCCACAGCTTTCTGACCATTAATCATTGGCTCCAGTCTGTACCTGCCCAATGCTATGGGACCCATGGTAAAGGTGGCAAATCCTATACCACCATCAGAGTCAGAGGAGTCTGTTGAGGGGTCCCTGTCTAAACTAGGGCCCACCTCTGTTCCTCTTGCAAAAGCACCCAACTTTTTGGGTGCACTACTCCCAACTGGAGGATTACTACTGGTAGTACCAGGAGGGGTGGTAGTAGTTGTGGGAGGAACATTTTCTTTATTGCCAATCCTGGGGCAACTGGGATCAGTTTTCCAGTGCCCAGGCTTTTTACAGACATGGCAATATGGTTTCTTTTCAGGAGAGGAAGGAGTTTGGGACCCACCCCCAGAAGAGGAATTTTGGGGCCCTGTAGGGGACTTATCCTTAGATTTATCCCCACCTTTCTCTTGGGACTTAGTAGAATCTTTCTTCTGGTCACCACCCTGATTTCTAGTTTTTACTCTGGTTCTGACCCATTTGTCTGCCTTCTTTCCCAATTCTTGGGGAGAGGTCAGATCAGAGTCCACCAGATACTGGTGCAAAAGCTGGTTTTGACAATTATTAAGGATCTGCTCCCTCATAATCAAATTGTACAATCCTAAAAAGTCATGCACTTTGTTGCCATGTATCCAACCTTCCAGAGCCTTTGTAGCACAATCTACAAAATCAACCCAGTCTTGAGTCTGAGCTTTTTGGGTGTCTCTGAACTTCAACCTATACTGTTCAGTGGTTAGGCCAAACCCATCTATCAGAGCACTCTTCAAGACTGTGTAATTGTCAGCATCCTCTTCTCTTACAGTGAGGAGCTTGTCTCTACCTTTGTCTGCAAAGGAGAGCCACAAGATTGCTGCCCACTGCCTCTGGGGGACCTTCTGAACTTTACAGGCCCTCTCCAGTGCAGTTATCCATTTGTGGATGTCATCCCCACTCTGGTAGGGAGGGACAATCTTGTTTAGGTTTCTATGGTCATAAGACCTGTCCCTATCTCTAGGGATATTGTTGCCACCATGGGACTCTAGTCCCAACTTTCTTCTCTCTAAGGAGATCTAGGGATTCTCTATCCAAAGCCAATTGCTTCTTCCTGATCTCCAGTTGAGTTTCCTCATACTGGACCAGTCTCTTTCTTCTCTCATGAGAGGATTCCCTCCTGTGAGAAGAAACAGAGCTCCCTATTGAGGTGCCAGAGTGGTTAGACTCCTGAGAAGGAGACCTAGACTTTCTGAGCACACTCATAATCCTTCCTGGGGGACAAAGGTGTGGTTCTCCAGATCCTCATCTTCATCTTCCCCAGAAGGGATTGGGTTTTCCAGGTCAGGGTCATTGTCACCCTCCTGGTCAGTTTCAGAGGGGGGCTGGGGGTAGTAGTACCCCTGGCCCCTTCCTCATCTGCTGGCCCACCCTCTGCTCCTACCCCTTCAGTCTCTGAGGACTTACTAAGATCATAAGCCACCAACATCTCCTGGAGGTGTTGGGTGGTGGGACTTTGGCCTGTCCTTAATTTCCTCACGTTACACAAAGCTCTCAGTTCCAAGAATGGGAGTGTGTCATACTTGGAGGGGGAAGCTCCATGGCTTCCTGCAGGGTATCTCTAGATCCTGCTTTTAAAGACATTACTAGTGTGGTGTGGTGTATGCACTACCTACTCTAGTGTGGCCTACTAAACTCTCTTGAGTTGTAGAAAGGGTTGTGCTATCCCTTAACACACAACTCTAAGTTCAGTAGAACTTACTGATATTCTAAGCTTAAATTATATGTACCTTAGGTACCTTTAGTGGTTTTCAGTTGATCAATTCAATTGAGATTATCTGGTAAAACAATAGCAAGCTGGAATCCCACACGCTGCACACCAATGTGAGAAGTTGGCCTGGCATATGCTGTCCACTAATTATAGTGGGCACCTTGCACCAGTCCAAATCGACTCTTATGGTAGGTAGGTCAAAGACAACCTTATTGAAAGCTATCCTAGTGGTAGCTGTGGAGAGCAGCCTTCAGGCTAAGTCTTGAAGGAATGTAAAGCAGCTTGTTTTACCAGTCTATAATCTCTTGAGTGACCAAATGAAAGAGCACCACACCAGGTATATATTCAAAATATATGTATTTATTACTAAACACACCCCTCTAGTCTCTTTATGAGGCTAGAGTTCGAAGTACATAGGTTATAAGATCTTAAATCACAGTAATAGCACAAATACACGTTTGGGCCCTAGGGGCGTACCAAACCATATACCAATAAAGTGGTATGCGAACCACGACTGAACTAGACACTAGGCCTAGAGCCTCTAGAAGTGCTTGGACCACAAGGAACCACCCAAGGTAGTGACACAGGGGACCCACGGGAGACGCGTGCAGTGTAAATACACAACCGCGATACGCCGTTAACTTCTATGGAGAAAGTCGGGATCGGGAAAATAGAGGAAAGGGACACTTTAGAAGAGGACTAGGACAAAACCCTTTGAGATCTAGGACTTTGAAGAGTCTCTACCCACGGGAGCACCGGAGTACTCGTGTTACCTCACCCAGGGAAGCCGGGTGCATAGGTGCCTTTCGGGGTCGGGTTTCGTCGTCGGTTCTTATGGCGATCTGCTGCAAAGTGCTGCTGGCGACCAGGAGAAAAGTGTCCGGGTGGATCCAAGAGTGGATCGGAGTTCTGAAGAACCTGAAAGCAGAGGGGACAGAGTCTGGGTCACTAGCCAGTGACCAGGGAGGTGATGGACGGATGCCCACCGATGTCGAGTGCTTCAGGTGCGTTGACGGTCGTCTCGTTTCAGCAGCCACGAGGTCCAGGAGGCGTTGTCGGCGACCAGGAGCAGGATTCGGGCTGGTACACGATGTCTGTCGAGTGCTGCGGTGTCGGCGACCAGATTGGACCCAACAAGCCTTGGCAACGGCAAGTCTCGATGTAGCTGAAGATCGTCGATGGTGCAGACCAGCAAGGTCTGGGGAACTCACCCAGCAAGGGTAAGTGAGGGCAGGCCTGGAGCAACCAGACTGCCAAGTAAAGAAAAGATTGGCCTTCGGTAAGGGCTACTAGCCAACGGGCTAGCGACCGCGAAGGAGCCTCGTGACGCCGCACGTGGAGCTGGCTTACAGGACACTCGTGGAGTGGGGGCCAGTGATCTTCGGTGCAGGTGGTGCTGGAGGCTAGGGCTACTCGGAGCCCAAAGCACGACTTCTTGGGAGACCCAGAAGATGGTGCACTTGCAAGTGTGCTCGGTGTCCAGGGGTCACGGTCTCACGTTACCCACGATAGCCACGGGCCTCAGCTTTGCTGGGGACTCAGGGTAGCCTCGGGAAGTCTGAGAATCCACCTCTGGTGATGCGATGACTTCGGCGTCCGACGGGAGCTTCAGTGATGCGAACCGGACAGATGCTTCTTTGGTGCCTGCCAAGCAGGGGAGTCACTCCTTGACCCCAAGGGAGATTCTTCAGTCCTCTAATCTTGTCGTAGAGCGTCGAAGGTCCAGGATTCCGTGTCAGAGTTTCGTCCAGGTATAATCTAATCTTGCTGTGGCAAGGGTTCCCCATTTTAACTAGTAAAACAGGGAGGGACTAACTCTATGACCCCACCTATGGGAGGGTCAAGGGAGGGGGTGGCTACACCCACTTCCCTTTGTCCAGTTTCGCGCCAGAGCAGGGGCAGGTAGCCCCTGAGCTGGTTTGAACTGGCATATGCACAGAGGAGCCTTTTGCTCCCCCAGTGCAGGACTTCAAAGCACTCTAAGAGTGCACCCACCCAGCCCCAATACACACTATCCTGTCTGGGGAGGTGGTCACACCTCCCTGCAACAGGAAACCTATTGTCCAGGCCTCCCCTGCCGGAGTTTCGTCCAGCAGCAGGAGGCCAGACTTGTGTCTGTGGCAGCAGCATCCATTTTGTGATGCCAGGGCTTCAGAAAGAAGTTACCGGGTAAGCCAGAGTTAACATGTCTTTCCCTCTAGAAGGGTGGAATGCTACCCCCGCCGCCAGGATTGGCGGGGGGTAGTATTCCAAGATGTTTGACACCAAACACGACATGTTTAGGTGCAGCCATTCCAAAGTTAGCATTTTACCGCGAGGATATAATGCGCTTAAGAGTATATGGTCAGGCTGCACTACAAACAGCATCAGAGATGGTCTCCGAACGCTGCAGAGGGGCCCTGCTCATGCAGGGGCACCCTCTCACATAGGAACCATGCACTCTGCCTTTAGGATTGATAAAGCCTGCCTTAGGAGTGACTTATAGGTTTCTAGGTGTGTATGTATTTCGTGATATAGGTAACCTATATCACAGTAAGGGGTGCATGCACCACCTTACCCAGGCTGCAGTAGCAGACCTGTGGTGTCAGTTTGGATGGCCTTCCAGGGGTGGCATAATACATGCTGCAGCCCCTGGCAGGCCTCTGAGGTACCTATGCCCTTGGTACATAGTATACCATATACTAGGGACTTATAAGGGCACTCCAGATCCCAATCAGAGATGTGCCTAAGGCACATGGAATCCATTTTACAGAGAAAGCAGATAGACTGGGGCCCTGAATAGCAGGATCCCAGTCCAACTAAGTCATAAACCAGCAAAACACCATAAAAAAAGTGGGGGCAACCATATAGTCAGATTCCACCTTCCTACATGTCTGCCTACCAGCGTCGCCGCGGTGCGTTTACTCCTGGGTGCTGCATCAGGTAGAGCATGGGGAGGGCCTGCAGTGCTGGATTCATGCTCGGGGGGTCCGCCTCTTTGCTATCCGTACTGTGCGTTCGGTTTTCCGCCTTGCTTTCACGTGCGGTGTCTCTTAGCCGGGGGAACTGTTTGGTTCTGGCATCGTAATTTGTACGCCGGGCGGTACGTGATTTCGTCGGGCGGTGTGTCTCCATTAGGCCGCGCCGCTCCGTGGACGGGCGCACTTTGATGGCGGAGGGCGTAGCTGGCTCACGGGCGGTGTTTGGCTGACTTTTCACATCCTAATTGGGCGGGCGTGTGTGCTGTGGCGGGCGGACGGTAACTGGTGCTTTTTGCATCCGCCAGCACGGCGGTGGTGCTTCCACCCGCCATCCTAATGGGCCCCATAGTTTTACCTTTTAGCAGCAAAGAATTATGTACAAGAATATACCGGAGGGAGTTAAGGACACTGGATAAAACAGGATATAAATAGGGATTATCACCATTATAACGGAACAGTCAAATTGCGATTACATAATTAAAACCTTTACCGCAAAATAAATTTTGTTAAGTACATTTGCAATTTGGTAGTATTAAGCTTCCATACAGTAACAACTTCATAGAAAATCCAATTTTGTGCAAGGAGCAGTCATGTAGCAGCAGAGATTTATGTGCAAAATATTTTAAGAGATCAGGGGGCATATTATCAAGGGCTTTATCGCCGCTTTAGCGGCACTTTTTGCCGCTAAAGCAGCGATATTTTTATCGCCCTATTAGCAAGCTGTCGCTAACAGGCGTTAGCGACAGCTTTCAGGCGTTAGCGGCCGGGTTTTACATCGCCTTGCATTTCAGCGATAATTATCGCTAATGACATGCAAGGTAGGCGTTCCCCACTAAAAGCGACTGAAAACAGTCGCTAACACAACTACCCCCTATTAGCAAGGCAGGCGAAGCAATAAAATAAATCGCGCTAAGCGCATTTATCGCTAGATTTTTACACCTGCTACTGAGGGTGACTTACCTGTTTGTAGCATAGGGGGTGGATTGTCAGGCTAAATCCACCATAGCGTTAATGCGAGAATATCGGTGGTTTTCCAGCGATATTCTCGCATTTTGCCGCTATCGCTGGAAATATTATCGCTATGGAGATAAACCTTACTGATAAACCTTACTAATAGGGTGTTATCTCAGCGATAATTTCCAGCGATAGGCGGCGTTAAAAAAAAACGCGCTAGGCGCGGTTAGCGATAAATATCGCACTTCCTTGATAATATGCCCCAAAGATCGAAAGCATTTATAACTAAAATTTCACTTCGCTCTATCAGCAATAGTTGAGTACAAAATGTATTCCAATTTTGTGAAAAGAGCAACCAAGAAGTGGTAGAGATTTATGTGCAAATCTTTAAAAGAGAAAGATCGGAGCATTTATAGCTAAAACGTCACTCCCCCCTAGCAGCAATAGTTGAGTGCAAAATGTATCCCAGAGAGTATAAAACACCGGTAGCCTTTATAAGAATCTACAAACGGCCCAGTACTTAAGTTCCTGGTCATGAGTGTTGCCATAGGTCCCAAGATGTAACAGTAGTTAAGTTTGGGTTTCCTAACTCCTGTAGTGGGGCCTCCTTTCTATCCATAAGCAATAAGATATGGTATACACTACTGAAGGAAGGTCCTACAGAAATAAACTCCTTCCTCTCGAGTGGTAGTACAGTAATGACTAAAATAAATTCAACAAATCCTTAAAAAATTGAATAATTTTGTATGTACTATTTCATTCTTTGGATAGAAGAAAAACTCATGAGCTGATGCTATGCTTTTGATGTTATTCTGTATAAATATCGGCCGAAGCCACCGAAGACGATATGGTAACAAGGCTGGGCAAACAAACAGAGTATGATTAAGGTTCTGAATGCCCAAGTTACACATATTACAGTTTTTCCCTATTTTCTTAACAGGGGACCAATTTGCTGTTAAATCATTTAGTGGTAAAACATTCTTGCGAAATAGAGTTAGCCAACGGCAGATACCATGGTCTAAATTCCAGGATAAATATTTCCGATCCACTCTCGGGGTACTTGACGTGGCTGTTATCTCAAATCTTTCCTTTAATCTACAATACTTGACATCTCTCTGAAAACTAACAATTCAGCTAGTGCGTTTAAAAAAATATTTAAACTCCAAGAGCGGGAGTGAGATCACAGACTCCTCCTGTGCATCAAAAGAATTCAGCGCCATAGTTAAGTCACAGGAGAAGGAGTATTTATTAAGCCTGGGCGTAGTTTGCGAAGTAGCGCTACGCGAAGCTACGCAAAGTGCAGTTCGCACTACGCGAGCTATGCGTAGCACTACGCGAACTGCGTAGTGCACTGTTCGCAATGATTGCACAGTGCCGGATGCTTGTCCGCACTGTGCAATCATTGAAAACGGCATCTTGCACAGTGCAAGCTGTCTTTTACTGCCGCTCGAGTAGATTTTTACTCGAGCGGCAGCTTCTCAACGCGGACTGGTAGTTTCTCATCGCGAGCGGTCGCGAGCATACGCGACCACTCGCAATGAGAAACCTGACCTCCCCGCGTTGAGAATCTTGCCGGAGGTTTATTTTCCACGCTCGCGATCGGCAACTTGATGTTGCTGATCGCGAACGAGGAAAAAGTCTCGCCGGGATGTCATTTTGCTTGCTCGCGGTCGCCAACTTGATGTTGAGGACCGCGAGCAAGCAAAAAATTACCGCTACGCTACGCTACGCGTGTTTGCACTGTGCTACGTGCAATTCGCGTTGTGCGAAGTAGCGCAAACTTCGCAAACTACGCGAGCGTAGCGTAGTGCTTTGCCCAGGGTTAGTATTTATCTGCTTTTTCTCCAAAGATTTTTTGACATAGGAAACCCCTTATGGTGTACAAATAACTATTCTTCAACTGGTATCCCCACTGAATTACCCTGGCTAAGCCTTGAACAAATGAGCTTACCAGACCAAATACCAATCTAATAGCGGGTGTCGGAACCAGTGTACTAAAATTACAGAGTTTACGTAAAACATGGCCTTCTATCTTATCCAGGAAACTCCAGTCTTCTACTGGAAGGCATTCAATAGCATATAATAGTGTAGGGGTATTTTTGCTTTAAAAACAGATAACAAGTGTAGGAAGTGTCTTCGACCCATTACGCTATAAAATACATGTAGACCATTTGCATGTAAAGCAGCTTTACAGGAGCTGTGTCAATGTGGGGCTTATTCTTTGTATTACCTGCTATTCATTTCCTCAAATAGAGATAAGAATCTACTGTCTCGAGGTTTTCGGAGCCAATTCTCCATTTGAAGTTACAAAAGTTTCTGCTCCTTCTACATTTCAAAATAAAGACTTTACTTTTAGAGAAGTTTATCTTCAAATACTGCGCCATCGTATATTTCTGCAGTGACGTCAACTTCTTATTCAGCCCAATGGGATTCAAATCCATAATTGCAATATCGTCTGCATACATGAGACATAAAATAGGATTGCCGCCTATCTTCGGCACATCTCCCTCTAGGGTAGAGAAGCATTCAGGTAAATCTGCTACATACAAATAGAAAAGTAGCAGGCCTAACAGACAGCCTTCCTTCAGACCATTTTTGTGGGTATTACGGCCGATAGGCACTGATCTCCTCCTAATAGCACCTGGCACCACGTGTGGGAGTGCAAGGCAATAATTAGCGATAGCAGGGGGGCAGGCACTCCCATTTTTTGCAGTTTTTACCAAAGTATTGGCCGGTCCACCTTATCAAAGGCCGTTGAAAAATCTACAAATGCCAGATGTACATTAGACCCACAAGATAAAGTGTACTTCTCCTCTATTAATTTCAGCATACAAATATTATCCATGGTGGAAGGTTCTTTCCTAAATCCTGCTTGTTCTATGGGGAGAATTTTCTCCACCACCACCCAGTCAGTGAGAAGGTGCAAAATACTATGTGCAAATACTTTCCCTACTGTATCTAGTAGAGCTATTTGCCGGTAGTTACCTGGAAGGTGTCTGAGACCCTTTTTAGCTAGTGGAATTAGAATACTACCGGACCAGGAAGGGGGAGTCTTCCCTCGCAGTTAGCAGTAATTAAAAAGAGGAGTAAGATATGTAGCCTACAGCAGAGGCTCTTTTTTGATTATTGTCATAGGAATTTCGTCAGGACCCATTGCTCCTGAAGCTCTCATTCTTTTAATGAGTCCTACAACCTTGCTCCTTGAACGGGCATAGCTGGATTCAAAGATATTAGGAGAATTAGTTAAAATAGTGGAATACCGAGACGGATTTGAATTTGCAGAATAAAGTTCTGCGAGATAGAGTTTCCAGTCTTCTTCTTTTATAGGAATTGGGAGGGATTTTACCTTTGTGCTGCAGCAATCTCAGATTATTTCCCAATACCTTTTGGCATCGTTTTTATAAGCCGCCACTTTTAACTGGACCCATTCGTAGTCTTCCTTTCCTTGCCTTAGGGAGTGTTTTTTCCTGAGTCTTTTCCTCCTTAGTAGGTTACTTAATTTACCTCGTTCAAGGGAGAAGTTCATGAATTGGGCCCTCACTAATTTATTTATGTGCCTATTTATATGTAGTAGCAGATTAGAATGAGGTTTCTGCTTGATTGGTAAAGGATTAATTTTACATGTGGTAACCAGGGTGCCTATACTGTGAACATAAGATACCAGTAGATCTGGCTGAGGAGATTGTTGATCTCCTAATACTGTGTGCTGCTGATCTCCTATCAAAATTGTTAGTGTCTCTTTTAGTTTTGAGGCAGCTTTGATATTCCAATATATTCTGCTATTTGTTTTTTAAAACCTACAGATTTATCCTTAAAATTCCATGAGCCTACTTCAGATGGGGTCATCTCAAATTTACAGGAGATCACCATATGCTCACTATAAGAATTTTCCAGTACTTCCATTTAAGAGAGCTTACTGAAAATATCCGCTGGAACGATTAAGTAGTCGATAATGGTCCCACCAGAAGACACTATGGGATCGATTACAAGTCGGTCGTAAAGCATTCCGACCGAATCGGTCTCGGAATGGTTTCCGACCGAATCAGATCCGGGGAGTCCGACCAACCGATTACAATGCATCCGGATGCTTTCGGATATGATCCAGTCGGAATCCCATTGGCTTCAATGGGAGCCTGTGTTCCGTACGGATACACAGGCTCCCATTGAAGAAAGGTGTTGCTGGGGAAAATCGTGCATGGTTGGAAAGGGGGGTCCCTTGGGTACTCCTATGGGGCCAATTCGGAAGGCCTCGGGTGAAGGGGGGCCTGCTACGGGCTCTCAAAGTCAGGTTCCTACTGGCAATTAAGAAGGGCTGTCCGAATCTGTCATCGTAATCCTCGGTCGGAAAGCTTCCGAGTCGTTCGGAAACGTGGCCCGTAGACACACACGATCCGGCTCCGAACGACTTGGACTTTCCGAATGCCGTTCGGTTCGGAACATCCAAACATCGTAATTGCTCGTTTGGAAAGGTTTCCGATTTGGTCGGAAACGAGGCTCCCGAATCCAATTCAGAAGACCCGGATCTGATTCGGAGCCTTTCCCAACAACATCGTAATCGACCCCTTTATGCGTAATTTTTGCTGGAATATAATTTCCAAATCTCCCATTGGCAATTAATAGGTCTAAATTTCTCTAGCCTTCGAGTAGAGTCATGCCTCTTTTATCAACCCGACTATTATTCGGAAACAAAGCAGGGGGGATTTTTAGAGCTTCGCCTTTTGGGGCATTGGCAAATAAACTTATACTGTGGGTAGAAACTTTGGCGTTCAAGTCGTCAACCAGCATTAAATGCCTACAATCTTCTCTTTCCATGATAGTTGTGATAAAAACAAATAGGTCTTTTAGTAAGTAAGGGTAGGAGGAGTCAGGGGGGATATAAGCATTTATGATAAGCAGAGTGCCTAAACTTTCATGCTCCTCCTTAAGATGTAACTTGACTGCCTGAATTAGGTTAGAGACGTGGGGGATATCTTTATACAACCACCTAGAACTAGTTCTAAGCATTCTGGCAATGTCTCCGTTCGCATGTCCTCTATTCACTGGAAGCGCAGGGTGGCTTAGCACAATGTATTATTCAATGGACCAATTCTTTACAATCCAAGACTCTTGTATGTATATTATGTCTGCTTTCTGTTCTTTCAAAAATAGCAATTTGTTTTTATTAGTGCGTAAGCCGGCTACGTTCCAAGAAATTAGTTTGAGACTGTCGTGTAGTTCCTAGGAATCCCCAGGACCTGCGTGTTTTGGATGGCCTAAACTGAGGGATTGGTGTCCAAACCGCTTCCAAACACCCCCACAGGATATGTCAGCCATTAGCAGTCCTGGGCGTAGTTCGCAGAGTTTTGCTACGCGAACTCCGCGAAGTTACAAAAAAACTCCACGAAGTTCCGCGAGTGGCAGAGTGCAGTGCGTACTGCAGTTTGTGCTGGTATTCCTGCCGCTCCGGTAGAAATTCTACCTGAGCGGCAGCTCGCGAATTTACTGTTCGCGATCGCAAACTTACCATTCGCGATCGCGAGCGGGGAAAAACTCCGCTGCACATCGCGAAGCGGAGTTTTCTGCACTCCGCGAGCTCTGCGGAGTGCGGAGTGCAGAAAACTCCGCAAACTCCGCGAACGGAGCGAAGTTCGCCGTCCAGGCCTAGCCATTAGACCAGCTAGCTCTACAGTGCCACTACCACCCCACTGTATCCTACAATAGTATAGGTAGTTTCTGGCAACCTCTGAACATGACAACCCTGATTCTCAATGATCGTGGAAAACAGTACAGTACTTTTCGCTCAGTCACTCGTGCTTGCTTATTCTCAGAAAGTACACAAGAGGGCAATCAGGATGTTTCAATAAGTATTTATTGGTCCAGCGTTAGTCTTGTGTAAAACATATTTGCTGCGACAATCAGGAGACAGAGGCATATGAAAGAAATTGCAAGTACTAATATGGTAAATAGTATATACCTTTCTACCATACTGCTAAAAAGATGAACATATACAGTTCAGAAAAAACCAGTAGCATTTGCATAATCGTATAATGCGCTCCCTAAGTAATTGGCCTAAGAGTACCTCACCTAGATATGTAGGTGTAGCATGCATAGGTGTGTGGATATATATGTATGTATCTAGTCAAGAATCCCGGGGGAAGTTAAGGCCACATTTTGTTGAAACAGCATGGCTTTCAGTCTGCTCAGCGAATCAAACCTTATACTGGAAACATTCAATGAAGGTCACAATGGTGCTCAGAGTTGTGCGAGCCGGGGGAAACAATACTTGCTTCCAGCAAACAACCCTGAAGTTTACTGTGACTAGATATGCGATGCCTGGTGCCATCCCACAACAGCCTTGATCATTCTGCATTAAATAGCTCACATTCGAGAGCAACTCGAAAACTGGATGAATCACTGCAGCTGGGGAGCCTTTCAAGAAGCAAGATAAGTTCGCTTTTGACGCATTACACGCTCCATGATGCAACACTTCTTTGCACACTAAAGACCCACTTAAAGCCTCCCCACAGTCTATACAGTAACTTGCAGGTTTCTTGTATGTACCCTTCACCTAACACTTCATAAATGCCTGCTTGGATGTATCTAAGTCAGTATTGGAACTGGAATGTTGTGATTGGCAGTGTGATATAGCATTGAATTAACCATTCTGTAGACCGTGACTCTGCTACTGTGAAAGGTAAGTTCTCTAATTTTTCAATGAGCAGCATGGTGTACTTTGCATCTCTGCATGCCATGGTCAATTGTCTGTCGGTCAGATTATAAGCCGAGAACAAATTTGTGCTGTTAGTGTACCGCCATGGCACGTGGCCTGTACACAATGATTGTAGCATCCAGCTCAAAAGCAAAATGGAGCGCAATTGAGAATGCCCATGTTGTAAAATAGACAAATCTTGTTCCATTATGTCAGTAGCTGAGGACACAATGTTGCCCAGTGAATAAATACATGAAGAAAGTGTGGTCATTAGGCCTGGGCGGAAAACTACGCTACGCTTGCGTAGTTTGCGTAGTTTGCGCAACTACACGCTACGCGAATTGCACGTAGCACAGTGCAAAAACGCGTAGCGTAGCGGGCATTTTTTGCTTGCTCGCGGTCCTCAACGTCAAGTTGGCGACCGCGAGCGAGCAAAATGACATCCCGGCGAGACTTTTTCCTCGTTCGCGATCAGCAACATCAAGTTGCCGATTGCAAGCGTGGAAAATAAACCTCCCAGCGAGATTCTCAACGCGGGGAGGTCTGGTTTCTCATTGCGAGTGGTCGCGTATGCTCGCGACCGCTCGCGATGAGAAACTACCAGTCCGCGTTGAGAAAACTGCCGCTCGAGTACAAATCTACTCGTGCGGCAGAAAACGACCGCTTGCACTGTGCAAGATGCCGTTTGCAATGATTGCACAGTGCGGACAAGCATCCGGCACTGTGCAATCATTGTGAACAGCATTTCCTACCGCACTACCCAGTTCGCGTAGCGCTACGCGTAGCTCGCGTAGTGCGGAGTGCACTTCGCGTAGCGCTACTACGCGAACTACGCCCAGGGTTAGTGGTCATACATTGTCCACCACAGCCAAGGCCTTTTCTAGGTTAATTCTATCAATCACACGTAATCTCAACGGCAGCATCCTGTTGAGAGACTTTCCACAGTTCATTGTAGATGGCATATAAGAAGCATTTTTTACGTGGATTCTTGGTACCTAGCAAGAAATCCCTAAGATCCATGTTGTCAGATAGAAGGGACAAGTGTTGTTTCACCTGTAATAGTGTTGAGGTTTTTAGCCATTCTAGGCACAACTTCCCAACACTATAAGAAGTCACTACCCCTGGGTCGTCTGTGTGTATATATCGTGGGTCAGGCCTATGGATACTAAACCCTCCGGTGGTACCCTTTAATCTTGATTGACACCTATTTGTGTTGATAGGCCAAACCAACCATCCCTTCCAATTGGGAGCTGAGAAATTGTATGTACCTGTGGGAGGGATGGGCGGAAATAGAATCTCAGAGGCTTTATGTGCGGATCAATCTTGGCGTAGTTTTATTATATTCACATAAAGCAACACTCCAGAACAGAAAAGGTAGGGGTATTCCCTGAGGTTCCAAATGGTCACTCCCCTCTTTCTTTTTCCTCTCCCGGTATCTTCTTTCAGGCTGTCAGGATGACGTCCCCAGGAGTCTCCGGAAAAAGAAGAAAGTAGTGGTAAGTATGATGGTCCTGTGGTTGGGGCTTCTAGTAAAGGTTCCGTCAACACACCCAAGAGTGCGGTAGTTCACGGTATCAGGGATGTGCCCCTTCGTGACCCCTCTCCTCCCCTGTTGTGGCTATAGTGGAACTGACCCTCAGGTTCCCTCCCCCGCCCGAGTCACCTACCGCAACTGCCGCAACTCTCCTGAGTTGCTGCGGCTTGAAAGCGGTCCCCGGGGGTGTCCACCAATCCTCGCACCAGTCGTCGGAGGCGCCGTCCTCGTCATCGTCTTCGTATTCTCTCCTAGCGTCAGCTGGGCTCTCTTCTTCCTCCGGCTTGGCGTCTTCGTTCTCTGTCTCAGTTGGGCTCACCAAACACTCAGTGTCTTCCGGGTTTCCTTTGCCGGCTTCCTGGGCTTCTATCCCCTTACATCCTGAAGGCTCCTCCTCTTCTGCTCTCGTCGATGCCGTCCATTCATCATCTTGCCAGGGCGGGACGTCCTTCTTCCTGTGAGGGGGAGGCATTTTTTAATGTTAAACATTTCCTTTCTGCTAGGTCTGAGTCGCAGGCACTGGAGATTGGCGGACCACGGGACAGGCACGGTAGGGTACCAGCCAATGTCATGTCGCCCTCCTCACAGTACCATTCTGTATCATTGCACCTAGCATCTCCTCACTTATCAGTGTGTCATTTAAATACCTTCAATAGGTGAAGGCAAGGGAATGCGTGGTGTTTTCAGGTCTTTTATTTTTGCAAACCAGTAGCAGGTAGGCTGTTGCAGTGTTCTGTTAAGGAATATTATCTGTAATGGTATGAGGCAACTTCTAAATAAAGCCTCTGTTCCCTGAACCTGCCAATCTTTCGTCCTCCAGATCGATTTTGTGTCTATCGTGTCCCTCCAATAGTCGAAACCTTGTGTATACAGTTGGGAGATAAAAGGTGCTGAATATATGAGCTTGGTGTTTGTCAGCATCATTTTCTTCGCAGTTGCATTCATCTGTACTAGCTTATAGTAGTATGACATTGGGTCTGATATATTGAACCCTGAAAAGTATGCAAATTTCTGTGCGAATGTGGCAGAACTACCTTTCGGTGGTATTGGGCAATGTTCCCATTGATGGCAAGTGTTAACAGTGTGTGGGACACTTGCTCTCTGGTGATAACCGTAATGTTGGTAACAATACATACTGTCGAAGTCAGGTGTATCTTCATACAATTCCCTGTAAGAAAATGCAGCAGATTGTTTCTAAATCTGAGAGCATAGTATTTACAGTCTCAATGTCCCAATCATCAGAGAGTGTACTCGGGGTAATGAAATCATTCAATGAAATTTTAAATATGCGTGGAATTTTCAAATGTTCAGTAGGACCAAATACATCATATGAAATCCTATCCCAAACTATACCATCCGGTACTGGAATTGCTGAAATGTTCACTAGGGACATGTCGCTCTGTTCACGGTGTGATGACGTATGAGGTTTCAAAACCAAGTTCACAGGTTGTACCGCAGAGCGTTGTGGGAGGTAATGTCCATTCAATAGTAGGAAAAAGACAGTTACTATACCAATCCAAATTAACAGGAACATGATCCCTAATGCAAACCAAAGATGCAACCAAGGGTGCACTAAGTATGTCTTTTTCAGCCAGAGATAGAATTGTCGGAATTTTTCTTTTTGTGAAATAAGTGGCGATTGCTCAGGATCACTTGGATCTGAAGAAAAGTCATCGAAGTTGATGAAGTAGCCAGATGCAGTTCGATCTGTCTTTGGTAGCTTAGCAGTGTTTGTAGAACTGGCAGTTGCTTCTTTTGTAGGCACATTGATGTAGATGTCATTATTGGGCCGAATTGCAATTTGCGTTTCATTTGTATTTGGACGTTTTTCATCTTCAACTAGTGTAATTCATACTCTGTTATTTAATACTTCTGCATCTTGCGCAGAGAAGTCTTGAAACGTTATTAGTCTTTCCATCTGAACCTCCTGTATAGTAGCGAGAGGAGATCTGCGGCTACTCAGGATTCCACGTGGCCTGCTGTTGAGAATCAGCCACATAGTATGGTTTGATCAGATCAATGGAGACAAATCTTTTTTCTTTTTTGCCGGCAAGAGGCAGAAGAAACACTGTTCTTGTTCCTTCAACCACCAGGACAGGTACAGGTGTTCTGTAGGATGGCCCAAACTCCTTCTTGTCCACGATCTTTTCTCTGACCAGGTCCCCAACCTTCGGGATCCAGGCAGGTCTTGCCAGAACCGGTTTCATTTCCTGAGTGGTGGTGCATTTTACTCAGAAGTTGCTTTGTAATGCCTGGAATTCATTGAGTTCCTGTAAAACAGCCAAACGATCATTCAATTCAAATGGTTTTACATCTGCCACTGTGCTGGCACAATCAAGGTCAGGTACCCACATTCTTGTCCCAAACAGGATCTCATAGGGGGTACGTCCTCCCAAGGAACTTCTTGGCATGTTGTTTAGTGCCCTCTGGACCCCATATAGGTGATTGACCCAAGTACCGCCCGCAGCTAATACCCTTGCTGTTAAGGATTGCTTTAGGTCCCGGTTTTTCCTCTCCACCACCAAATTTTCCTCGGGATGGTAGGGGGGGAGGACCGCAAGGCCATTCCCATACTTTCCATGGCTTCCTTGTAAGCCCGAGAGCTAAACGCAGGGCCACGGTCCGAATGTAACGTGCCAATTGCGTATGTCCCGAGAAAGACTTGCAAATCCTTTATAACAGTTTGAGCGTCAGCCGAGGGCTGAGGCCAAACCCATAGAAATCTAGAGCATGAATCAACTGCCACCAAGATATACTTGTAAGCCCCGAGGGAATTTAAGGGGCCGCAGTGATCCAAATAGACACATGCGAGTGGTCTGTCTGAAATGAGTAATGGTGTTAGTTGTGGCCGTGCTACAGTGGAACCTTTCATCTGCTGGCAGATGTCACACTTTAAGACATAAGCCTTTGTTTGTTTAGACAAACTTGGCCACCAGAATCGCCACTTCAGTAAAGAAATTGTAGCAGTGACTCCTGCGTATGCTGAGCCCAGACCCTCATGTGCAGCTGTATTAAACCTAATCTGCGATCCATGTTTGGTATAATTTTATCCCCCCACTCCTGGAATTTGAGCATATGGTGTGTTATGCGCATCTAATTTATAGGAATATTTGAGTGGAAAGCCCTTCGGTATGGCAGAGCCATTCTTTGAGGCGTTTACAGCTATCAATATGTCTCAGTCTATCATCGGCAACAGCAGCAGTTCGCACTGTCACCTTGGCGGCTTCATCAGTCAGTGAATTCACTTCAATGTGTACGCCAACATGCTGGTGACTCAAAGTGTGAATAACTTGAGCCTGTGGCAGGCATGCTTTCAGCTTTGCCACTTGTTCCCATAACAATTTATGCTTAATTGTGCAACCATTGGAATCTCTAAACCCATTCTGGCCCCAGTAATGAAGATAATATTCATTGTAGGAGTGCACACAGTAAAATGAATCGCACACTATCACTGTGGGGAATTCCCGATCCGTGTACTGTAGTGCCAGTATCAAGGCTTCTAGTTCTGCCAGCTGCGCGGTACAATCTCCTAGAGATTGTGAAGTTGTATTGCTGGGATGGAATTTACCATCCCGCATAGGACCCTTCACTATAGCACATGCTGCGCTATAGTTCTGTTTACTTCAAATGGCCGGCTGAGCAGATCCATCAGTATAAATGATGTATTCAGATTTTTCTAGAGGCAAAATTTAATTCGGGAGAGGGTATTCTTGTTCGTACTGCAGGAACGCTTCTGTTTTTAATGTAGGATCGTATTTGTAATCTACATCTGTTGCAGTGAGAGAATTAGCCCATTGTATCCATTGTGGATGCAGTGCTTTCGCATTTGGAATTCTCGCTTTGGTAACAGCTTCTAAAGTGGGTACCGGGGTTACAGCGATAATGTGTTTCCCCCGTGATAGAGCTCTTTCTCTACTGCTGTCAGTATTTTTGCTGTGGCTGCAAATCGCATTTCAGCATTTGTGTATAAATGTGATTTGTATGCAATTGGGTTCTGTTTCACCTTCATTGAAAGGGATGTATGTATAGCCTGATAAACCCGGGACTACCCAGATCACCAAGTTTGTAGAATTCACACGTGTGTGCAAATGTTTCGATGCTATCATGTCAGCCTGAACTAAACGTAGTATATCTGTATGTTCCTGTGTCCACTGATGTGCTGTGAAATCAGGTCTGATTAAGTCGTAGAAAGGTTTTACATTTTCTGCGTAATCCAGAATGTATGTTTTGCCAAAATTTAGAAATCCTAAGATGGATTGCAAACCCTTTAGAATCTTTGGAGGATGGAGCAGCGCACACTTTTCTAAAAAGTTGGCTGCCAGGCTCTTGCCTTCACTTGATAGCTCATATCCCAAAAATAGGACATTGAGATGGGCAATTTTTGATTTCTTGAAATTAAATTTGTAGCCCAAATTGGCGAATCCCACAATGATGTTGTTCACCCTGCACAAGTGTTCAACTAACTCATCGTCCGTCGGATAGATGTCATCTACATAGGACACTGCCTCGTCATCACATGTTTGTAATATTTCTGACACTCTCGCTGAGAACAGCCCCGAGCTGTTCTTATACCCCTGGTGCAAACGACGGAAGTGACGCTGAGTGCCGAGGGCAGAAAATGCTATCAAATATCTGCTTTCTTGAGCTATATTTTGGCAGAAGAATCCATTCGAGATATCTAATGTTGTTTTGTATTTTTTCCGCACAATGTTATTCATTAATGCGGCACTGTGTGCGTTTTGTACTGCAAATGTTCGTGGGCATGTGTTTAAATGTCAGTAATCCAAAACTAGACGGTATGAGTTGTCAGGTTTCATTACGGGAAACAAAGGATTGTTCATTGAGGAGGTGCAAGTCTCAATCACACCTTGGTATTCAAGTTGGTCTAAGATTTCTTTGACCTGTCTTTTTGCATCATTTTTAATAGGGTACTGTCTCTGTGGATTTGGAGTAGATTTTAATGGAATTTTGTGGTGAGTAGACTCCACGTCCCACCCTACATGGTTGCGGTATAATGCCGGAGCTAGTGCTAGCTCCCAAACCTGCGCGTATGAATGTTTTAAAGATTCTGGAACGAGTTCGGAGAAAGCAGGCAAAATGACACTTTCCCTTTTTGGGCAATCCATCACAAACTCAGGTGGCCAATCTTTTTCTGCTAACAGGATGTCATAAGTTCTCCCAAAAGAGACCTTTAACTTTTCTTGCGATGTCCCCCTCTATTTGTATTGTAATTTCATACAGTCTATGTGGGACACTAACTCTAGTATCAGGTGTTTCCACCGTGATATGTTCATTCAATACTACTGTCACCAGAAAATCCATCAGGTTCTGGCGAGCTATTATTACTTCTGCCGTGCTGTCTAGCATCGTCTGAGCCCATTCCCCGTTCAGAAGCTGAGTCCTCAGTAACCTGGGCATGTAACATTTTCAAGCCAGCTACTTTCTTCTTTTTGAATTGAGGTTTTGTTTTAGGTTGTTCTCCCTGTTTGATAATGTAATCTGAAGTACGATGTGTTTCCCTTTTTGTCTTTAATCGATCTTCAGTCTTTTGTTCTGATCGCCCGTCCCTCTCCGAGTTTTCTGATGAACCCTGGAAGGAACGAAAGGAACGTGTATCAGTGTCCTGATACCTATCAGTTTCTTAATGTTATCATGATTCCTAAGGTTATACCTCTTTTCAGAAGACTCCCGTTGGGGAGACCCACCCCTTGATCGTGAATTATTTTCTGTATTGTTATTTTTGGATTGTTTGTTATCCCACTTCGTTTTAGAAGATGAGGGTGCTTGCTTCGAGTTGTCCTTATCGGGACTACCCAGGGCTGCCCTGCTTTGCCTCCCAAATTATCTCTACCTAGTGCAGCATAAGTTTCTTCGATAATTTTTGATAACTCTCGCTCCTTATTTATAGGTGCTATTTCCCTTAGGCGACTGTGTATTGCCACTGCTGCTGCCTCCCCTTTATGTTGCTCAGCATGATTGCAGAGACTTGGGTAAAGTTACCCATCAGTTTCATCCCCAAGTCCAGGGCAAATCCTGCCCTGTACTCATTCTGTATCTGTTTCAATACATCAAGAATGACTGCTATGGAAGGGGTACCGTGTACTCTGATGTAAACAGCAGCAAATATTGTTCCCCAAGTGGTACAATCCTCGATCGAGGGAACCATCCCCATTGGCAAGCAAATGGTTAGCATTCTATGTTTTTCCTGCGGACCCGTATGGGGAAATACTGCTTACATCTGTGCAATTTTTTGTGCTATCCAGAACGGAATTTGCTCCCGTTTGGAAGGTATTGTCCCTATTACTGATTTCAGTGTCTGTGGGCTAATTGTTGGTGTTGCTTGATGTGGACCAGCTGGAGCATTTCTTGCAGGTTGGACTGTCAATTTACGCATGACAAACTGGACAATGTGTCTGTATAGCCTGACTATATCTTTGTATATTGTACAGACTTCATCCACTGGTAGTGTATCTATCTCGGGATGTGGAGTGTATGTCGCTAAGACTGGCCAGGTCGCTCCGTCTATGCTGAGTGGACTGAGTCTCACGACAGATGTGTGTGGGAGGGCACCTGTAAACCAGTTTCTGTGTTGCTGGTAAGTTAACAGGACTTCAATGTCTTCATATTGAATGTATTCATCTGATGGTTCAACTACAATGTATGTGTGGAACAATTTAGTCTGCTGATTTGCAGGTGGGAACTGAACCAACGAATAGAATACCTCTGATCCGAACACATCGTGTGCCTCAATCACGAAGGTAACACAGCCACCTGTTGCTGGTACACCGTGTTCTAACAATGTCATAGTTACTGCATGCCTGCATTTTTCTGTAATGTTAAGAGCATTTGCAAATTCGTCTTCCCCCGAACCTCCACTGCTGCTCGCAGGGTCTGTCATTTATAAAGGAGAAGAGACAAAGTTAAGAGCTAGGGTTTTTGCACAATGTGGGAACCTTTATCCTTACAAGCTTGTCTAAACCTTCAGCCAATAAACAGGGTATATCTGCTCAGTTGAGGCGGATCCCCCTTCCCACTTCAGACGTCGCTGAAAAGTGTGAGTAGGGCTTTTCTGAAAAAGCACAATTGAACTACTCAGATTTTAACTGTTAATATAAGAACCAAACCAACGTTGGCGGCGCCATGTCGTGTAGTTCCTAGGCATCCCCAGGACCTGCGCGTTTTGGATGACCTAAACTGAGGGCTTGGTGTCCAAACCGCTTCCGGACACCCCCACAGGGTATGTCAGCCATTAGACTAGCTAGCTCTACAGTGTCACTACCACCCCCCTGTATCCTACAATAGTGTAGGTAGTTTCTGGCAACCACGGAACATGACAACCCTGATTCCTCAGGGATCGTGGAAAACAGTACAGTACTTTTCGCTCAGTCACTCGTGCTTACTTATTCTCAGAAAGTACACAAGAGGGCAATCAGGACATTTCAATAAGTATTTATTGATCCAGCTTTAGTCTTGTGTAAAACATATTTGCGGCGACAACCAGAAGACAGAAGCATACGAAAGAAATCGCAAGTACTAATATGGTAAATAGTATATACATTTATACCATACTGCTAAAAAGATGAACATATATAGTTCAGAAAAAACAGTAGCATTTGCATAATCCTATAATGCGCACCCAAAGTAATTTGCCTAAGAGTACCTATCCTAGATATGTAGGTGTAGCATGTATAGGTGTGTAGATATATATGTATGAATCTAGCCAAGAATCCCCTAGGGAAGAACTATCCCCCTCACCTGATGGTTGAGAATGAAGGACCCCGTCTCTGCTTGAAGGATGCGCCCCGCAAGGGATGTCAGACAGCTGCGTGTCGAAGATTCAGCATGCAGGATCACGTGTCAGAGAGGAAGGAATTCTCCTCTAATTTGCAGGGGGAATACGGGTCTTATATACTAGAGTAGTCACTCCAGGGTTTCTTCTAGAATCGATATGTTTTGAAAACAGTCATAACTGTTTTAAAAACAATCATGTTTTTCCAAACAAATGCGATCATGCACAGCTGGCTGTTGGCCAAGGATGAAAAAAAGCGGTGACCCTTATACAGAGTAATTATGCCGTGCCTAAGGACATGTTTATGTACATCAGGTATAGGGATTAGGATAGAATACTAAGAGCCTGGTGTCTAAGAGACAGGAGCAAGCTACTAGGTAAAAGGTCCCCTGTTTCAGAACTGTTATTGTCGTGTGGATGGGACAATGTATGTAAAAAGGGGTATACATGACAGGACTAGCCTAAAGGACATGACAAGACCCTTACTAGGAGTAATTAATTAGGAATAATTTCCGTACCTTAGCCCTAAAGCGTTATTTGTATTAAGAGCCCCCGCCACCCAACTCCATTTTCTATTTTCCTCATCTATAGTCAATATTTGATTATTCTCTCTCTCAGCAAGCAGAGAAACTCTCCTTCCATCTTTTCCGAGGGAGACCCGCATTGTACTTTCTCTCTGTAAGTAAGGGAGAGTCAGAGAGATCTGAATGGGGGATGAACTGGCCGTTATGTATAACTTTTTTAAAAGCCCTCTCCTTTTGGGGAACAAGAACATCGATATAGCGGCATCGCAATTTATCGCTATTTAAGATTATTAGATTGGAAATCTCCTTAGAGCAGAAGGTCACTCTAGCCTCCCCATAGTTACCATGTTTTAGGACTTGAACCAAGGCAAGGTCACTGCTCTGAACCATTTGGAGGTCAGGAATATCAGCGAAACAGCCCAATAGGAAAGACCTATTCATACACAACTCATGGTCAAAAATGAAAGGAAATTCTAAAGGGAGAGGTGCTGACAGCAGGTGACTAGTCTGGCTATCTCCCACAGGCGTATTCGCAATAGGATTATAAATGACATTACTGCCTAAAGAAGAGGAAAATAATGCAGCATTAAGGTTCAAATTGCGCTATGACACCAATGCTTGATTGGAATCTGATGGATTGTCTCCTTGTGTAACCGAAGTTGAATCATATAAGTTCCTTTGTGACGACAAAGAACCTCTTGAGATGGCTTCAACTTGACCTTCTTCCCTCTTTGAAGTAGTCGAGACGGGATTCACGATCAAATTAGGGTCAAAGCGCAGTCATTTTGTCCTCTTTGTGTTTAATCTGCATAGCTTTTCCCTTTTTTTCTTCTTCTGCCTATGGGCAGGTTCACTTTTACTTTTGGTTTCCTTTTCCTCTACTGCAGATTGTTCAAACTTTGCACTCTTTCTTTTTAAAAAGATGGGCAAAACATTCAGTTCCGTATTAGTTTTTTTTCTTTTCTGGACACAGAGAGGCTGTTGGTGTTAGTAAAGGTAAAGCATCCTCAAGTTCAAAGAACTGCTGTAGCAAGAGGGGCTGGTTTTCTTCAAATAGGTCTGCAATTTCCTTGCCCTTGTTTTTCCTACTACTAAAGGGCGCACCTGCCTGAGTACCAAAGTCCCGGCGACTATGGTGGGGGGTGTAGCATATGTATGTACTGGGTGTACTACTAAAAAGCTGCATCTTGATAGTAGGGCCAGAGGGAGGGTCCCTTGTACTGTCTCTTAGGTTTAAGAGAGAGGGAATATTAGTATGTGGTTTAGATGTCTGAGGGTCCTTTGGGACAAGATTCAGATGAAATCTGGAAGAGTAAAGTCCAGCGGAAGGCCTTCTTCTCTGGATTCTGGGCTTGATTCAGCCACGGACTGGGTCACTCTCCTTTCAGGTGGATAAACGTTAAGATTTGGCTGGAGAAACTTTTTTTATTTCTGCCTCGACCTTTCCGGGGAGTGATTCAGACTTATTCTCCATAGCAGCCCCTTTGTTTAACCCTGTCTCTCTTTTAGAGAAGAAGGTGGAAATGGCGTTAAAATCTTTTAGCGTATTTATCTGTATTGACATGTTCCTTAGAGGGTTGGCTTTGGTTTTTTTGCAAGCTCTTATGAAAACCAATTTTCCTGAACACAGTTTTTTGGCAGTCATGTCTCCACCCTTGGCTGCCCTTTGTCAATAGTCCTGTGCTGTTTCTTTAATTTCCACCTAGATTAGGATAACAAGAATCCAATTTCAACCAGGCAATAGTGTTCTATTACCCGGGACAAGGAGGAATTGGTCTATGGGATTGAATTCTTGTGCTCCCACTCAACTCTTCAGCTCTTCTTGATGATTAATGTTCAACTCTGGCAGATGGTCGCCTCCTAGTCCTGCAAGTCAGAGATAGGAACTAAGATCAAGAACAAGAGAAGGATAACATGTCTACTGATGTGGCAAGCTGCACCGACCAAAAGCCGGCCGCTTCTGCTCCTGCAGAAAAAGCAGAATTTTTATTATGCAGCCAAGGGAAATTACATTTAGTAGTGAAGATTCCTTTACAAAGTACACACTGCTCTGCTCCGTAAATAAAAGAAATTAGAAATAGAAATAATATATGTTGGAGGACTGATCTTAACAGCAGTGGTTCTACTATTCTACTAGACCATCCAACCAACCAGACTGCACATGCTATATGAAGGGAAAGAAGGGGAGCAAGCATGAAATGTTGGACAGAGAGGGTGTGGACAGGCTTGTTAAGCTGAATTTGTAGCTCTTAAACTCCCAGGCTCCCTCCTTTTGGTGCTTTGGTCAAATACTATTTGCCAATTTAAAGCTCAGCTCAGTTCGGGTTCAGGTTCGAGTTCAAGTTCTTATACTTTGCGCTTTAATGTCCCTTCACGCATTACCCCCGTCCCCCTCTCCTCTCTTCCGGAACCACTCTCCACCTTGCCCTCCTTAGCCTAAAACTCCCAGCTGCCTTCTTGACCGTGGGGCCAGGGGAACTAAGGGATTAGACCTCTCTTGGTCTTGAGGGGACGTGGATGGACCCAGAGCGGGAGCTCACCGGGCCAACCGCAAACCGTGCCTAGACCTAGCTGGCCCGCTTCTGCGACAGGCCCGGGCTCTCTCTCAGCAGTGGTAGCTACTACCACCGCGCTCAGGGCTCACCTTACCTCTTGTGCACTAATAGACATGTCCTCCTGTTCACCGAGAGCGCCACGTCTTCTCCTACCTCCCTCAATCCAGGGGAGACACATCACAGCGATTTTCCTGCTCCTGTTTGAGCCAAGCTTCTCGCCGCCTTTGCCCCAGCCACAGCTCGGTACACAGCTGCACAGCATGTCTCAGCTCAGCTCTGGACGCAAACGCTGATGCTGTCACAAATGAGAAATGCCTGCCGTCACAACGTCACTTCCTCACTTCCTCCCTGTCGGCTTGTTCACCATGTTCCAATAATTCCTCGAAAAAGAATGCCACTCCTGTGATGTGCTCAAGAACGATGGCCTCGTTTGACCACTTACCGCTGCCTGCTTGGCCACACCAAACAAATCCCTCATAAACCCTCATTATTGGCTTACGCATAGTTTGTGGGGTTTACTTTCCTACTTCTTCTCTGTGTATTTCCTGGCACAGTTTTTCAATTATGTTGGCAATATATCCTCTAAAAACTGGATTGTTATTTGTGAGTAAACGTAAAACCTTAACAATTTAAAGGGACTGTGAAAGCCCAGATTTTAATGCGAAAAGTCACATGCAGAAACGTTTGCAAAAGTTTAGCAGTAATTGTCGTATTCAGAGGAATAGAAGATGCCCACAATAGAAAAACTCTGAAAATGTGCGCATCCCTAAGGAAAACAGGTCAGGAAGAAGTAATGTCATATGGTCATTCACTGGCTCATTACACATATGCATAATGGGCAATATCCACACTGGTCCATAAGTATGTGAAAGAAAAAATTTAAACATACAACTTAATTATCCCTCTGAAACGCAAGGTTCAGGTGCACACTAGACCTGGTCCATACCTGAGGGGCACCAATCTTCCCCCCTCAGTTTTTGCTCTTTCTGCCTATCTCCAGGATGCAAGTATCAGCTTCTCTTGGTACTAACTTCTTTTTGAACAGTGTCTTGCTCCTTTCTTGTCTCTGATTCCTGTAAGGGGCAGTTTTTTTATTCTAATTGGCTAAAAAGGAAAACTAAATACATTTGGAGACAATCTTTAAGCAATGTGTACTGTACCACAGTTCTCACTTTCTGAACCTAATAAGGGTTATGTCTCATGTCTGGGAGATTACCTTAAAGTGAATACTTTTTTCTTTTTCTGGTGGAACTCAGCTCAGGTCACTGAGATCAGTATCCCGATAGGACCAAGACTGAGGGAACCTCTAGACTTTCAAGTGAGATGGAAGATATCACACTGAAGTAAGAAGGATTAGGACTTTGAGTCAACAGACACTATCAGTGCAGTGTGATGGTCATCCCCCTTTTTCCGGGACCACCAACCATCTGTTCAGGAGGACACCGTTTGGTCACATACACCTGTGAGCTAGGTGAAGGCAGTTTCAAGACTTGTGAAAGTGCTATACCCTGCTGTTCTCGATGAATAGGACACTTTACTCCGCAGGCATTTACAATGGATGCCATTACCCCGCATTTTTTACTCCACAAAATCTTTTACAGCGCAGGGCTTTACAACGCAATCCATTACAACGCATACCCCATTACAACGCAATTTACTATTCTAACTCCACCCGGGCGTTAATTTGGGGAATGCGTTGTAATGCTTTGCGTTGTAAAAGATTTCGCTGAGTAAAAAATGCGGGGTAATGGCATGCGTTGTAACGCATTTGTGGTAAAGGATGTTTACCGCTCTCGATGGGCTTCTCAAATCTGCCAAGGATTGACATTACAGTAGATGAGTGTTCTTTCTCCTGTGTCTGTAAGTAGAAGGCTCCAAGCATTGATCATACTGTTGTTTTAGTTTAAAGATAAACTTTATTGAAGAAAGTAACAATAATAACATTTTACAGTAGAATGAGTCAATAGTGCAATAAGTACTTTAAGATAACTATTGATATTTTGATAAATTACTTATATAACAAAAATATGAAAGGGGAAAGAGAAAGGGAGAGGGTAAGTGTTAGAAATGGGGTTTCTGGTAGGCTAGGGTATGCACCTAAGCCAGGCAGAACCCACCACTCTAGTCAGGGTAAGTGAGTTACACAACCTCAGCCTGTTCAGGTAAGAGCGGTGGGGCAGTGAGGCCAGGTGGGGGGGATTTTGACAGACGATGACAAGGGAAAATTATTTATTTAATTTTCCCTCATCATCATCCGTCAAAATCCTCCCCCACCCGGCCCCACTGGCCCACTGCTCTTACCTGCACGGGCAGTGGCTGGAGTTACACACCCAAGATAACCCCTGCTCACCCCCTTTGTAGCTTGGCAGAGCAGTCAGGCTTATCCCAGAGGCAATGCGTAAAGCGTTTGCGCAACACACACACACCAGTGACACACTAGGCACACCACAAAAAGAGACTCCACACAAGTCTGTAAAAAATGTCCTTTGTATTGCATATAAAACACATTAGACCATAATCACATAAATCACTGTGCTACTAGGCACTTGTCATGACGTCACATAGATCATGAAATCACTTTACCATAAGGCAATGGTCATAAACATAACAGTTTAGTACCCATACATCAAAGACTTATAAGGTGCACATGTCATCAAAACATTAGGCATAACAACATTACTGCACATATTCCACCTTCACATTATATGATACTTGCTGTCCTGATTATGCAAGGCATCAAAGTGGCATACATTAGAATTTCAAGACATGAAATGCAGCAGTTAGGTTACACATGAATCACCAAGTCAATAATACTTTTATTTGATTTCGTTAAAAATCATAAAAGAATGGAAAAAGCACATAATACAAAATGATTTAAAATAGGGGTTTGTAAGATACAAAAGATAAAAACATCAACTGTTAAGATGAGAAATATTAAATTTATAATCAGTGCAATTTATAAAAGATACAAGGCGGTTCGATTAAGAAATATCAGAAAATAGTGCCAGTGCAGATAAAGAGTGTCCAGGCAGTCATATCAAAGCCACTCAAGTTAATTCATTTTTTTTGTCCAATTCCTTGGCTGCCGTTTTCCAAAACATAATGGCTCTGCAGGACAGTTGGATTGACAGGCCTCCAAGGCATTGTATGACTGCAGCTCTGCATGACCTTAATTGATTTTTCCTAAAGATCTCGCGAAGGACAATTTTTCGAGTTTCTAGTAGCGAGGGGCAGATGCATAGGAGGTGTAGTAGTGTCTCTTCTCCTTGTCCGCATAGGCGGCAGTCTTTTGTCGGCCATGTAAACTTCCATTTCGGGGTCAAATCCTTCGTGGGGAATGACCCCAGCCGCAACAGCGTCAGATAGTGCTTTTTGTGATGTGATAAGTGTTCAGACAAATACGTTTGGGGTTTCAGCATCTGATAAGATTGAATCACTGCCCATGCATATTTTTTCTTGGAGAAGGCAGTTTTGTCCATTAACAACGAGATTCGTTTAGTTGCACTATTCACTGCATTTTTAAATCCAGAGTAGGAGGTAGTTGTATGCCAGGCCTCTTCGAGGTGTAGGACCGAAAGTGATTCTTTTAAAACTGTGACGATGGAATTATTTAGCCTCGCTTGCTTTTCAATTTCTTCCCAGCAAAAGTGGGCTAAAGTATTGTCTTCTGCTTGCCTCATCCGCCACTAATATTTGACCACCGCCCCTTGTCTGGCTGGTTTCTGGTTTTTAAGCCCATATTCCAATCGAATTTGTGCCTGAGAGATATAACGGGGGATTAAAAACAGGCTCTTAAAGAAACTCGATTGCGCTCGGATTAGGGCGGCGGCATCTTTTGTGTTCATGATTTCTGACCCATACGATATAGTCGGTATAAATTTTGCTGCGATTACCTTAAGCAGGTGACCAGTTGAGCAGCCTTTTAACTCCCTCTGTAAGATTTTGAAGGCGAAGAGGAGTTGTTTTGCTTTCATTTTCCCTTGGTCCAGGTGTTGCTTAAAATTGAGGTTGTGATCGAGTTGAAACCCTAGGTATTTGTACGAATCCACCTGGGATATTGGTTTGTCGTCCAGTTTCCAGGTAAATTTGCCTTTTGACCCTGTTTTGTGATTTTTGGAAAAGCATAAAACCTTGGTTTTCTTAAGGTCTATTGTTAGTTGAGCAGAGGTGGTGTAAGCTCCTAGTTGGGTCATTGATCGCTGCAGACCTATCGGTGTTTGAGCTAGGAGAACAATATCGTCCGCGTATTGGAGGCTAGTGATTGGTGTTTTGCCCAGTTTTAGGGGGTCAGTTTGAACTAGTTTGAGATGCTTCTCAAGGTCGGCGGTGTAAATGTTGAATAGACAGGGGGCCAGCACGCACCCCTGTTTTAGCCCGTTTTTTGTTGGAATCTTGTTTGTTATGCTGCGCCTGTCTCCTTTCCTTATTTGAACCCACGTATGTGAGTAAAGGTTGATTATCGCCTTCAGAAGTTTCGTTGCATTTTGGCCCATAGCTTCGCTCTCGGTACTTTGTCAAACGCCGCTTTAAGATCGATAAAGCACGCGTACAGGGTACGGGATTTTGCATAAGGTTGATTAACTAGAAGTGTGACAGCGGAGATGTTGGTAAGGGTGCCCATTCCAGCCCGAAATCCGGTTTGCGTGTTTGGCATCAAATTTATACGGCTAACCCAGTCTTCTAAATCTACCAGCAGGTTCGAGGCATACATCATTGCCTCAACGTTGATTAATGCTTTCATTCTGTAGTTAGCAGGATCCGAACGTGAGCCAGATTTGTATATGGGATTTAAGATACTTCCTCGCCAGAAGTCAGGGATCGTGCCGGATGCTAGCACGTATGTGAAAAGCGGGGTGAGGATACCGGACCAGAATGAAGGGTCATGCCAGAATAGTGCATTTGGCAAGCCGTTGGGCCCTGGAGCTCCCTCAGGTCTTAATTTTTTTATGATTTTGAGAACCTGTTCTTGTGAAATCTGCGGGGAGAATTCTGGTGGTTCTGACTTGGGTGTATCGTGGGCTATTCCTGCAGTAGGGACTCCATGGTTTATAACGCCTAAGAATGGAATAGCGTTATATGTAAGTTCGATATGGGCTCTCCAGGTGTCCTCCATTATGTCCGAGTTGAAATGTCGGTTCTTGCCATTTGATAGCTGGTTAATGACTTCCCAGAAGAGCTTGGAGTCTCTTTGTTTACTGGCATGGAGGAGTTTTGCCCAAAGAAGTTCTCTGAAGTCTTTCTTAGCCGCCTTGATGTCCCTTTTTAGGTCTTTTCTTGTTTTTGATATTAAGGAGAGGATATCCTGAGAGGGTTCTGAGCCTCGAATTTCGAAGTTGTCTTAGATATTTATTCAGTTGATTTTTTTGTTTCTTTAGGCTGTTGGTGAACCACACTGCCCCCGATGATCTTCCTACTTTATGGCCATTGCCTTGTCTTGAAAATTTGTTGTTTAGATCGTGAGTAAAGGATACCCAGACCTTTATACACAATGATTCGGCTTTGGAACTCTCCAGAAGAGCGGTGCATGTGGCCATGATGTCACCAATGTTTTCCTTTTTCCAAGTGAGTCGTTTTAAATTATAGCATTGCGTTGGTAGGGACATCGCATTATCTGTTATTGAGTTTACCGTGCTTATGAGCAACGTGAAGGTTTGGGGATGGTGGTCGCTTTCTGCCCTTTCTTTTATTTGGAAGTTCGAAATGTATGGGAGAATGTCCTGATCCGTAAGTGTGTAATCAATAATTGAGCCTGTTTTTTGCGTAACCCTTGTATATGCTGGGGGGCTCTCAGACGGAATTCGTCCGTTTAGCACACACATAGAGAGTTCTTCCAGCAGGGATGCACATCTGTTACCGTGTGTATCACGTCGTTTTCTGGGTTGTGAATGGCCTATTGATCTTTCTTTCCTGCTATATAGTAGGTTCATATTGAAATCTCCTGACAGAATGATGTTGGCGTGTGGTGAGCAAGTTTAAGAGTGGCTAATGTTGCTGTTAAATTCTCAATTCTTGACCTCTTTTGTTTAGATGAAGGGTGGATATAGACGTTCAATATTAGCAGGCTGAGGAAGAGCGAGGCCACTAATTTGATACATGACATCCAAGTCGAGTCGAGGTCTAATTCGGAGACTTGCCATGAGATGTCAGTCGAGACAAAAATAGAGAGGCCTCCTTTAGCTCTTCCATATTTTGAGTCTCTCTTGGCCGGATTGAGATATTCTTTATATCCTACAATTGGTGAAGGATTTGTCTGCCATGTCTCTTGAAGAAGAAGTAGATCGTGCTGTGTAATGAATTCCATAAAGTCGGGATCTTCTAATTTTGTGCTTAAGCCATTCACATTCCAGGAGCAGATGTTGCAACCGTTGTCTGGTTTTGATGCTTTGATTGGATTTGTTCATGCCATTCCATGGCTGGTTCCGGCTATGTTCGTCTGCCTATGACCCAGAGGCTTGACTGCTTCGGGGTGACGAAGGTGATGGTGATTTTACTTCCGGTTTGGACTGTGCCCTTGATTGGGCTATGATGTTCCGGGCCTTTCGCACCTCTCAGCATGCCCTCTGATGGGTTGAGTTGTTGTGGCGGGCTTGGGTAAAAGGGGGGGGGGAACGAGCTTTTTTATCTCTATGCCCCATTTAGCAAAGCAATCCTGCTGCTGCCAGATCTGCTCGGTGATGGAGTTGTCGGAAAAAGTTGCTGTAGTGATTTCATGACGGCTTGAATCGGGATTAGGTCTGAACTCTATACTTTCTAAATTACGGGTGTCAATGTGGCTCAAGGAAGGAAGTGCTTTGAATAGTTTTAGTAATACACTTCTGTTGAGGATGTCATGAGTTCCCCTCGAGACGTAATGGGGGATAAAGTCCAGCTTATTGTTGTTGTTGAAAAAGTCCGGCCCTCGTTCGGTGTCTGGGCTCTTTTCGGTTTGTTTATCCACCGCGATTTGCCCCGGGCAGATCGGGCAAAGTTTCTGAACATTACGTGTATTGTTTTGTAATTGTATATCGTTGTTCTTTGCGGACATTGCTGCACTGCTTCCCAGGCGGTAGCTGTTTGTTGTTTCAAGGTTACTCCTCTCCTCTCTGTCACCCTCCTTGGGCAAGATGGCTTCCTTTGAGCTGATTCTGGTGGATTCTATCATATTACACCCAGGTGTAGGTGTAGTTTTCAGAGTTTGTGTAGCCTGGGTTGTTAGGTACCGTTTCTTTTCCTTTTCAGTGGGCTTGAATATGCTGTATATGTTTACTGGCTGCGGATGTTCCGTTATGGGTTGTTTATGGCTTTTTGAGGCAGTTGGCTTATTGGTTGATAAGGTCGGGTGATCCTCAGGGCTGACATCCTCAATGTTTGTAGGTGTAACGTTATCTTCGCTTTGAGTCACATCTTGCTCCATCATAGTGCTAGTTACATTCGCTGCCTGTCTTGTTTTTTTTCCCTTTCTGGCCTTTTTCAAGCGTTTTCTCTCCCGCTTGGATAATAGAGCTGTTACTTTTGTTTGATTTGCTGATGGCTGGTTGCAATAATCAATTGGTGGAGTGACCAAGGCGCCTGTGTTGCCTGATACTTTTGGTGGTTGTGGTGTATTTGTGCTTCCCGGTATTTGAGATGAGTTAGACCCCATTACTCTCACATTTTGCTCTGTAAGAGGGCTAGGACGAGCCTGATCCTCTTCCCTCGATGTTTCTTTAGCTTTCTCAGCTGATAGATTGGTCTTAGATGAGGCGTCCTTGGTGACCCCCAATAATTCGGTCATTAGAGTTGGGACTACTGCTAGTTGATCTATTATTTGGGTGCAGTGGCAATGACACATTTGGTAAGTTGTTTCTCGGTCTAGCTGCACACCTCGAGATCATCTCGTTAAAGTTTTGCAGCTTTTGTTCCACCCCCTGAACGTAGATGGCTAGGGTGTTTAAAAGATCCACTTGGGTGTCTAACTTATCTGCATGGTAAATCATGGCTTTACCAATGGTGTCCAAAGTGTTTAGCAAATGCGGCCAAACTGTGGATGGTGGTGAGCTGGCTCTTTGTTCCTGAAGAAGTTGGAAGTCCAGGGATGGAAAGTCCAGTGAGCCCGGAATCTCACTTGATTGCTTCCTTTTTTGTGACGGTGGCATCATGGGAGAATTTTCAGGGTTTTTAAATTTAAAGTGCATGTCATCGTGTTGGTTGAAGAACAAGAGTTCCTGACCGGGTTGATGGACTTTTTCCAGTGAATGAAGTGGCGAGGCAAATTGGTCTTGCTTATTAGTGTTTTCTTCGACGGAGTCCAAGTCGTCTGCAGGTAAGACCACCGGCGACGTGTATGTGTTTCCAAAAGGACTAAGGATGTTTAAACTCGTCTGCTGTGTTGGGACGACCTCATTGTTACCGTTGTAACTGAGTGAGGGTTGTTGTTGCTGCGGCAGTTGTGATTCTGAAGAGAGCGGGTGGCAGTGTATTAGTGCCTCGATGGCTTTGACATTGTGACTTTGGCTGCTTTCTAGAAGGGCTTTAGTTGTTAGAAATTGCGAGCCTTGGGCTTCACTATTTATCGCGTACTGGGAATCTGGTCCCATTTCCCGAAATAAATCACCACATAACACCAGAAGCACCCAAGGTGCAGCTTTCCTGCCCTCCTACAACACTTCATTGGGTAGTTCCCAAGTACACCTAAATCGTACCTGCTGGACCAATCACGCCAGCTCTGGGAATGTTTTTAGGAAGAAAAATAGCATGTACCCCAACAACAGAGCACAACTCCCGCAAAATCATATGGCAGTGCCGCTGCGCTCTTTTTACGGGTGACACAGTGCTGAGACCCCTGGCGCACGGCATAGCAGCCCCTGCGTGCCTCTGAACATCAATATGGTAATGTGGCCCGGGCACGTTCAGCAGGACATCTGAATGGAATCCTCCCCATTTTAGGTACCTTTCTGATGCCCCAGCCCCCTGGTGCGGTCTCCAAACTCCTGGGGGGGAGAGGTCTCCAATCCTGTTGATTTGGGAGAGACCTCGCTGGGTCCCTCCCCAGGCAACTCAGAGTGCTCAATGCCATTTGCCCAGAATCGCGTGGTACAGCGGTTACCAGTAGGGCGACTCTGCCCCTGTTGCTGCCGGTCGTGGAGAGCGGGTGCAGCTGTCCTCGCCGGCCCAGCGTGCAGCAGGATAACAGCAGAGCATGTTCGCCTGCTTTCATGACCACGGTCCCGCCTGGCCACGCCCACACCTAGACTCGACCATGCAGCCCATAACCACTGCCTGGTTTCTGGCTGCGATGTTGCTTCCTGGTTGCCGGAGAGCGTCCTCGCTGCTCTTGGACTTGGCACGGCATCCTGCTGGGTGTGGTAAGGGGTTTAAGCATTATGTTGTAGGTAGGTTTTATATAGTTGTGTATCGCTTTATGGAACATTGCATATGTAAGATTCCCTAAGCCATGTTTGAGATTCTGGAATGTGAGGCTCAGCTGAGCCACTCTTTACTTGGCTTCTGTCTCCATCAGTCGTGGGTCCTGCATTAGACAATAAAGTTCTTGTTATTGTCTGGAACACAACTTCTGCTTCCTTGGATTATTTCTATATGCCACACTACATATTTTGGCGACAATTGTGGCTTCTGTTTCTGAATTTGCGACAAGAAAACCGGACCCACCGACCTCACAGCATCTCTCAACGCTGTGTTTTCTTTTAATTGTGGACTATTTGGTGTCGGATTTAAGGACATTTGGATTGCTGAAGGTGCGAACTCTCTGTGAACTACGCAATACTTGTGAGTGATTTTCATGTTTTTGGATCTTCTTCCTACACTTTGCGGATGTGCGTTTATATTTGGGGCCTTATTTACTTTCAACTGGCACCCGCATTCCATTTTACCCGCCCGCATCCTCATGCGCACTGACTCGTGACTACACCTGCTTTCATTTGAATTGGATCATCATTCTACAGCACCAGCATCCGAAGCTCCTGCATCGTTCTTTGTTCCTGATTGCTGACGCTTCACGCTGCTACGTCATTTCACTTACTGGAACGTGCCCAATCAACTTAAAAAAACAGACGTTTCGACACGATTGACGTCACAACGCAGGGCACGTTTTTGACACCCATCTTTAAGCATTGGGACATTCTCTATTACATACTAACGTATGTACAACGTTCGTCGGTTCATCGTTGGATCGGGAAGACAATTTCTCTGCTTGTTTCCGTGACAGGCACATGTTGGTTTACTTCATTACGGCTACCGTCATGGATTACTCTGCTTATATTTCTACAAATTAATTTATCTGCGCATTACTGTTTACTTCAGTAAGATTTTTTTCATTTATTTTATTCATTTGTACTTTTACTTTGCAGCACTTATGGCCAATTCAAATAATATTTTGCCTCCTCCTTGTTTCTTACAAGTTCCAGGCAAGCCAGTCACACCTTGGCATAAATGGTTGAGAGTGTTTTCAAATTATTTGGAAGCAATTGACGCTATTGAATACTCACCTTCTAGAAAAAGAGCTCTTCTCTTTAACCATCTGGGCACTGCCGGGCAACAACTTTTCGACAACTTACCTTTAATTCCTGCACCCTCAGGTGACGACACTTGGAATTTTTACGGAAGCACTTGCACGGTTGGGAAAGCAATATAAGGATGAACCATCGGTGATGGTGGAACGTCATGTTTTTTTAAATGAAAACAAATTACAAGATGAATCTATTGAAGACTACTTAGCTACTGTAAGAGTACTTGCCTCTAAATGCGAATTTGGTTCCAATCTTGACATTTCTTTACGTGACCAATTGATGTTCAATTGTTTCAACAAAAAGATACAAGAGCGCATACTTACATGTAAGAATCCCACTTTGGATGAGGTAATGGGAATTGCTAGAAGTATTGAATGCTCTGTTAGCTCATCCAAAATTTTAACTGAAAATACTAATACTAATCCCACTGTTACTCCCAGTACCAGTGTGATGACTCTTTCTGCTAACAATAGCAATGAAACTGAAATTAATGTTGTTGCCACTCGTTTTAAAAACAAAAAAACGTTTGAACGGAAACCTAATGCATTATGTTACAGGTGTGGTTCGAAATTCCACATGGGCAATTATCCTAATTGCCCGGCCCAAGGTAAACGGTGTAATAATTGCAAAAAGATCGGGCATTTTTACACCGTTTGCAAAGTTGTTAAAGACAAAAGCAAAGTTAGTCAACTCAGTACTGAAGATGAGTCAATTTGTGATGCCTTGAGCATTGTTTCACTTTCCATAGATATTAACATGCTCTATGACAAAGCGATTAAAGGACCTATATGTGAAGTACTCATAGGTTTCATTGCAGTTGACATTATGGCTGATTCCGGCTCACCCATTACCATAATAGCAGACAAAACTTTTCACAAATTATGGGCCAACACTAAATTGACTCCTACTGATGTGAATCCTAAAGCATATTATGTGTGGATAGTTTAGTGATACCATAAAGTTCAAAGATAGAGAAATTCTTACTAAAGTTTATGTTGCACTCAATGGAAGGGACATTTTAGGGTGGCGTGATCAAGCTAGTCTAGGTATAATACTGAAACCTGGACATCCTGAGCCGGTTGTCCTTGGTGATTTGCCTATATTATCTGTAGAGAATACTAAACCACATGACTCTACCTAGCTCAAATTGTTCGAGAAGTACAATGCTGTATTTAGTGACAGTGTTGGATTGGTAAGAGGTTTCGAACATACTATGAAGTTGAAGGACAATGCTTGTCCTGTAATTCAAAAAGTCAGGCCTGTACCTCTTTCTGTTAGGGAAGATCTGAAGAAACATCTAGATCAATTGTGTTCACAAGACATTATATGTTCTGTTGAATCCTCAGAGTGGGTTTCGGCTGCAGTAGTCACACGCAAACGTTCGGGGGACATCCGTTTGTGTGCCGACTTGAGAGTGCTGAACCGAAATATTGTCGTGGACTGCCACCCCTTACCCAGAATTCACTATATGCTAGCGAAATTAGGCCGTAGCAAATTTTTCACCACCATAGATTTACGCTCTGCATATTACCAGATTCCTTTGTCCTTAAAGTCACAACCTCTCATGTCTTTCATTACTCCATTTGGCGTCTACATGTATAAAAGACTCCCTTTTGGTTTAGCATCAGCAGCTAGCATATTTCAGAGGTTAATGGATCAAATGTTCGATGACATTCCAGGCATTCAGGCATTTCAGGATGACATACTCATTCACTCAGAAACCATACACCAGCATTATATTCTACTAGAAAAGGTTCTTAACACATTACAGACACACGGTATGACTGTTGATGCTAAAAAATGCAACTTTCTCACACAAGAAGTTGATTATCTTGGCCACAATATTTCTAGTATTGGTATCAAGCCCAAAACCTCCTTGCTTGATGCCATCAAGAATGCTCCTCTCCCATTGGACAAGGATTCCTTAAGAGCGTTCCTAGGCTTAAGCGAATACTATGCTCGTTTTGTTCAAGGTTATGCGTTGTTGGTACAACCTCTCAGAAATTTGTTAAAGAAACATGCCAAATTTGTATGGTCTGAAGATACACAGAATGCTTTTACTTCTGTCAAAGATTTGATTATTAATGCTCCGGCAATTAAACCTTTCACACATGGTGTCGAGAGTATAATAACTGTGGACGCTAGTGCCAAAGGCCTTGGTGCGGTTTTGAGCCAAATTGTTAATGGACAAGAAAGCACCATAGCTTTTGCATCTCGCACACTCAATTCTGCTGAACAAAACTATAGCACTATCGAATGTGAGGCTTTAGCGTGCACTTGGTCAGTAGAAAAATTCAGGATGTACATTTGGGGGACTAAGTTCCAACTATACACTGATCATAAACCCTTGATATATATGCTTGGAGATAGTCGTTCCAACAAAGCCTCTTCTAGGCTCATAAGGTTACTGGCTAGACTTCAAGAGTTCAATTTTGATATCAAATACCTACCTGGGGGCAAGAACGTGCGAGCTGACTGCCTTTCACGTCTTCCTTTGCCATGTGTTGATGATTTAATCAAATATAGAAATGACTTTGAATGTGTCTTCTCCATCGAAGATGTTGTACAAAATACGAAGATCACCCAAGAAGAATGGTTACGTAGTTTTGATGCTGATGATTGCTTGCAGAATGTCAAAAAGTTTTTAATCAAGGGTTGGCCACTTGACAGAAGTCTCTCAGTGGAAGAAAAGACATTCACCCAAATAGCTCCGAGTTATCTTTTTCCAATGGCATTTTACTACGTCAGGATAAATTCGTTCCACCCAGGGGTCTTAGAGACACTATAATTTCTGTGGCTCACGAGGGGCATTTAGGCATCACTGCAACCATAAACAAAATCAAACAAACTTATTGGTAGCCTGGCATTGATAACCAAGTCAAGAGGCACATTGATCAATGTCTTCAATGCCTTTGTTCAGACAAACACTGGAAGACCTCTAGTTCACCCCTTTGTCCTGTTCAATGGCCAAATGGTGCTTGGCAGAAAATTGGTCTAGATTTTGCGGGCCCGTTTTCTGTTTTAGGTAAAGATAAGAAATTCCTCATTGTTGCCATAGACTATTTTTCCAAATGGATCTATTTTGCTTTTGTCAAAACGCTGATGCTAACTCTGTTGTACTGTTTTTACAGCGTTTATTTTGTATTGAGGGCACACCTAGAGTAGTTATAACCGATAATGGGTCCCATTTTATTGCACAAGAGGTAGATTTGTTTCTCAATAAACTTGACATTAAGCACATTTTAGTTCCATTATACAGTCCATCTTCCAATGGCCTCGTTGAACGCGCCAACCGCTTACTTAAAGAAGGTATCCAAACTGCTGTGGCCAATGGTTTGGACATTGCTGTTTTTTTATTCCAGAAGATTTGGAACTATAACACAGCACCACACGGCACCACTGGTGTGTCTCCCTATATTTTCCTCAGAGGTCGCACACCTATCTCCAAAGTCAATCCAGCTTGGTTACTTGATAAGTTTACTCAATCTCCTCTTGATTTGAATGAGGTAAGGGACAAGGTTAAAAAGAAGCAAGATGCTTATAAACGTGATTATGATAGACGGATGCATGTCAAGGACAAACCCTTAAATCCTGGAGATTGGGTTCTCATAAAAAAAACTTTTAGAGTTTCCAAAGGTCAATCTAAATTTTCTCCACTAGTCAGAGTTTTGAGAGTTTCACGCATGGCAGCTCTACTCCAAGACAAAGGTTGGTGGAACAAAAATACTTTGGTCAAAGTAACTTGTGAGCAAGCAGCTATTATCTGTAAAAGTAGAAATAACATTTGTGAAAGCGCCAACGAGGATTGGTATGGTGTTGGTGACATGACCACTCCTTACGCAGCTAGCTCTCCTGCTCCTTCTCCCTTATCAGGTCAAGGGGATTACACATCTGTTCCTTCTAATTCTGCATTACAATCCGATGTGAGTATTCCTGTTAGGGGGGAAGGAGAGGGGACATGTAGGAGCAGTAGCAGAATCAGGACAGGTCCTCACCGCCTAAGAGATTATGTTGTGTAGTTCTTTCATTTTATGTAGTTCTTTTACTCATGGTGATATTTATACACAAAGTAAATGTTTAGTCTAAAAAAAAAAAAAGGCTTATTTTTTATATGAAAAGGGGGATGTGTGGTAAGGGGTTTAAGCATTATGTTGTAGGTAGGTTTTATATAGTTGTGTATCGCTTTATGGAACATTGCATATGTAAGATTCCCTATGCCATGTTTGAGATTCTGGAATGTGAGGCTCAGCTGAGCCACTCTTTACTTGGCTTCTGTCTCCATCAGTCGTGGGTCCTGCATTAGACAATAAAGTTTGTTATTGTCTGGAACACAACTTCTGCTTCCTTGGATTATTTCTATATGCCACATTACACTGGGCTGCAGCAAACTGCGGCTTCTCTCCCCAGCTTCAGCAGGTTGCTATGCAACGCCTGGCCTTCCTGTGGTGCCCGCTTCGCATAGGAGCGGTTGCTCTCTCGGTTTCTTTCTTGCTCCCTCGGGCTCAGTCCAGAACTCGGGCCCACAGTGGTGCACTGGTTTTTAGCGAAGCAGAAATCATTACATGGGGCTTCCCAGAGAATAAAGCCCTGGCAATTCTTTAGCACAAAAGAACTTTCAGTTGATAAATCGCTCATCCCACGCTGAGGAAAAGGAGGACTAAAGCACTCACCATGCGCTATATTTTCTCACAGGTCAGCAATCACTCCCCATGCACTGGCTCCAAGTTAAAGTGCTATTTGTAATGATTCAGCAGTCCAGTGTTTGGCCCAAGCTTGGGCCGGAAATGTTGCATCCACGCGCCCGGACCAGGCGTGGCCCGGGCGCATTAATAAAGTGAGGGGCGTGGCCGCACGGGGCAGTCCCGAGTTAACCACAGCACTGCATGTGTGCTTTTTATTATAATGTGCATGCTGATGATCATTTGATTTGCAGGCCATTAGCAGTGAGGGATTCCCCTCACCACACTGGCGATGAGTGCGGAGCCGAGCTCGCGCTCTGTGAGGCACGTTCGTGGTGCTATCAGCGCGCCCTCGCTACCAAGAGCCTGACGGGAGAGCATGGAAGGAGAGATGTCGTCACTAATGCCTGCCGGCCTGTGACGTCGTAGGCCCGAGGAGCACCAGCGCGGAGACTGTCAAGCCCAGAGAGCCGGCAAGCCCCAAGTAAGTGCACAACCCCCGGGGTGCTCGGTGACCGGCCCCTGCGCGCGCTTGACGCGCTGTGACGCCCTGCCTGCTAGTGGAGGCCCCTTCTAGCTGCAACGAGTGGAGGGTTTTGACACAGCCTTGAAAACCCCACATGAGAGAGACAGCAAGTGCCCCCAGGCACTCACAGCCCCAGGAGGACCAGTACCCAGTACAACTTGCTCCAGCGAGGCACAAGCCATAACGCAGAACCAGCACAATACCCAGGGCACCCACCTCCACAAGAACACTGCCGCAAGTCCTCAAGTGCACGGCCACACGCTTGCTAGGGGACACATAGTGGAGACCCACCTCTCCAGAGCCACATACCTGTGTCACAAGCTGACACCTACAGCAGCACGCAAGCCACCACCACGTGCCAAGCGCGCCAACACACAACGCATCCATGGGAGACCCCGTGCCAAACGCGGACCAACCGCCCACATGGGTGATCACGCAACACGCCCCAGCAGGAGTCCTGCACCCATTCAGCGAAGCAGCTGACCCCACCACTGCGTCCCCATGATGGAAGACGTGGATAGGGCGGCTTGAGAATTACTTCAGCGCGACGAGGGAAACAGACGGGCGGTAAAGCAGTCCCTGTTGCTCCATTATGCAGGGGAGGAGGTGTACCTCCTGTTTAAACACCTCCTGAACACCGGTGCGCCTATGGACTACGACGCTGCCGTAGCGGCGCTCAATGCGCATTTCGACCCACAGCTCAACCCCGACTTCGAGCGATTCAAGCTGCGCCAAGCCCGACAGAGGGAAGGGGAGTCGATCGATGCGTTCTACACTCGATTAAGAGAACTGGCCGGCACCTATGTCACAGACGACAGGGCCACTGAAGAAATCCGCGCTCAAATCATCCAAGGTGTCCGCAGCAAGACCCTACGGCGGCTGATACTACAACAACCAAACATACCCCTCAACGACATACTGGTTCTGGCCAGGACACACGACCTCTCAGCAGCCAGAGCCGATGAAATGGATCTTGCATTGACATAACCCCTGGAGAAGCACATGACCGTAAAGACGGAAAAAGTCGATGCTGTGAGAACACGGGACCGAGGGGCAAGGCCACAAACCCGGCAGGCCCCAACCCCGAAAGGCCAGGGTGGGTATTGCGGATGCGAAGAACACCCACCCCACGCATGCCCCGCCCAGGGACGGACATGCTCCAACTGTGGCAACCCGAATCATTTTGCGTCTGTCTGTCGAAAAAGAACCCAATGCAAAGACCTTAAGGGAGGGAAGCCAATGCGAAAGCTGGTGCACCAACTATCGAGCACCTCACTGCCGCATCAAGCAGGGCCAAACGAACCGAAAAAGCAACCTACCAGGTGGATGACACATCAACAGAGGATGATGAAGCCGAGACATACCTGGTATCTTTCATCAAAGACCTGAAGAGACGGAGACGACCACAGCCCATGTGCACCGTAAAGATAGCTGGATCGGAGGTGAAGGCCGGCATTGACACAGGAGCATCAGTAAACGTCATGGGGGTGCAACAATACCTCAAGCTACGACCCAAGCCAGAACTGACACCGTCCAGGATGAAAATCTTCACATACGGGACCGACTCACCCCTACCGCTGCGAGGGAAGATGACCGTACCAATCCGGTCAGAAGATAACGAGATCCTCACAGTGGTCCACATCATTGACCAAGAGGCAGATACACTAATCAGTAGCCATGCAGCGGAAGACCTCGGACTGGTGTCATTTGCGAGAAGTGTTAGGGCGAACTAGACGGAGGAACTGCTAAACCAGTTTGCAAACCTCTACACAGGCCTGGGGCGCATCAAGAGGGCCCTTGTGAAGCTCCACATCGACCAGACAATTACCCCAACGGCGTTACGTCACAGACGAATTCCTTTCCATCTACGACCCCTTGCTGAACAAGAACTTCAGAAGCTTGAAGACCAAGGGGTCATCGAGAAGGTGTCCGGACCCACCCATGGGTATCACCCATGGTCATAGCAGAGAAGCCACGACAACCAGGAAAGATTTGATTATGTATCAACATGCGCCTCCCCAACAAGGCAATTCGACGAGAGCGCCATATCACGCCAACGATGGATGACATCGTGGCTGACGTGAATGGGTCCAGGTGGTTTTCAAAATTGGAATTAAATGCAGGATACCACCAATTGGTACTGGATAAGGCGAGCAGATACATCACTACATTCAGCACCCACCTGGGGCTTCGGCAGTATAAGTGCCTTAACTTCGGGATATCCTCGGCAGCGGAGGTGTTCCAGGATGCAGTGAGAGAGATCCTAACAGGCTTACCTGGAGTGCTGAATGTAAGTGATGATATTCTTATCCACTCAGCTACCGCAGATGAACACTATCAGCAGCTAAGGGCACCCTTCACAGAGAGAAGTGTCTCTTCTTCCAGAGGGAAATAGAATTCTTCGGCTACCTCTTCAATCAGCAGGGTATACAGGTGGACCCGCGGAAATCCCAAGCCATTAAGGATGCACCACGCCCTTCAACAGTATCAGAAGTCCACAGTTTCCTTGGGATGGCCACGTACTGTGGCCGATTCATCCCGGATCTGGCCACCATAGCCGAACCCCTCCGGAACCTGACACGGGCCGATGCCTCGTGGAAGTGGGAACGTCAGGAAGAAGAGGCATTCCAGCAAGTCAAGAACGCCCTCCTCGACCACACCACGTTGATGTACTTTGACCCAACCAAACGCACGGAGCTCCTTGTGGATGTGAGCCCGGTAGGCCTCGGAGCGGTGCTCACCCAGGAACAGGAACCGGGAAGATGGGCCGCATTAGCCTACGCCAGCAAGTCCCTCTCGCCCACGGAACGACGCTATGCACAGATCGAGCGGGAAGCCCTGGCCATCCGGTGGGCATGCCCGCACTTCCACCTATATGTCTGCGGTCATCTGTTCAAAGTCATCATGGATCACCAGCCGTTGGTACCCCTATTCAGATGCTCAGCACCTCACCCGCCACCACGGATAGAACGGTGGGCCATAGGACTCCAACAATATGAAATGGAAGTGTTATACAGACCTGGCGCCAAAAACCCGGACGATTTCCTCTCTCGGCACCCACCTCCCAGGAACAGTCAGGAGGAAGAGGAGGATGTCGAAGCTCTCGAGGCCCATCTTAATATGCTCCCGGCAACTACCTGTCCGAAGGCACTGACCCTGACAGACATCATGGCAGCTGTCGAGCTAGACCCAGTACTCAACAAAGTACGCCATGCAGTCCAAGGGGGCAGCTGGAATCAGTTCCTACAAACAGCCGATGACTAGTCGGGGCAAGACCGGGAGTATCTCACAAAAATGTGGAGAGTTCGGCACTAGCTGAGCACGACCCAGGATGGGCTCCTGTTGCGAGGATCTCGCATAGTCATCCCCGCTATGCTGCAACATCAAGCAATCCAGCTAGCCCACGGAGGACACCAGGGGGTAGAGAAGATGAAGGCCAGGATGCGGGAAAAGGTGTGAATCCCGGGGCTTGAGGGCCGGGTTGAGGAGATGGTGAGGAAATGCCCGGCGTGCCAGCTGACTAGTGCGCCAGAGTGACCCGCCCCTATCCAGACAGAGGAACATGGAAAGGCGCCGTGGGAGAAGATAAGTATCGACTTCGGAAGCTTCCTGGATGGGCGGGCGACCTTGGTCTTAATGGACAGCTTCTCAAAGTATCCGGTCGTTGAGGTTGTAAGCTCCACAGCGTTTGCAGGGATTGCCCCGGTACTAGAAAAGGTATTCGCGATGTTCGGGTGCCCCAATGAAATCAAAAGCGACAATGGGCCCCCGTTCCAAGGAGGAGAATTCTGCGAATTCATGATTCATCATGGGATACAGCACCGCTGCATCACCCCCCAGTGGCCGCAGGCCAACGGAGAGATTGAAAGATTTATGAGGACTCTTAACAAAGCCCTGCGCATCGCCGTAGCGGAGAATGCAGATCTGGAACGTCACCTACAGCTGTTTCTCCGGGAGTATAGAAGCATACCCCACAGCACCACACGCCAAGCCCTGTGGGCGCTAATGTTTATTGGACCTCGCCGGGACACTATACCCACGTGCCCCGGTTGGACCCCACTCCCATACAATGAAGAAGAGACCCTAGGGAGACAGGAACATCAGAACCAGGAGGCCAGTCGCCGGAGGAGGGCCAAGCCCCGCGATCTAATTCAAGGAGATCGAGTGATAATGCGAGACCGGAGGCAAGGAGGAAAATTCCGGACCCTGTATGAACGAGGGTTCTGGACTGTGGTAGCTGTCAAGGGAACCATGATCACCATGGAGAAGGACAGCGAGGAAGTAACCAGGAATATATCATGGTTCAAGAAAGTAGGCGAAGCCACCGAGGAAGATGAGGAGTCGGATGCAGATGTGGCCGCTGATGGGCATCCATGGCCAGAGGTCCCAAGCACCCTGCCAAGCAGTGATCCGGGGAGGTCGAGTGAGAAACCCCATGATGCCGCTGTTGCCACCCCCAACGTGGGGGAGCCTTCAGGACCAGCAACACCGCCAGTTGACCTGAGCCAAGGAAGGGGCTCCCATGCCCGGTACGGGTTGAGAGACATTCCTGGCCCGAGTTCTCGTTTGAAGGATTTTGCATGTTAAGCGGCTAGTCAGCCGAAGGAGAAGAAAGGAAGGAAAAAAAGGGACTGAGTTAAGATGGGATGTAATGATTCAGCAGTCTAGTGTTTGGCCCAAGCGTGGGCTGGCTATGTCGCACCCACGCGCCCGGACCAGGCGTGGCCCGGGAGCGATAATAAAGTGAAGGGCATGGTGGCACGGGGCAGTCCCGAGTTAACCACAGCACTGCGTGTGTGCTTTTTATTATAATGTGCATGCTGATGATCATTTGATTTGCGGGCCATGAGCAGTGAGGGATTCCCCTCACCACACTATTCACACACAGTTCCAAGTAAAATGGAGAATAAAAATCCAGTCCTTTCCTCTGTAGGAGCAGCAACTGCAGGCCAACCAACCCCTCACAAATCAGGGGCAGCGCTCCTCACACAGCTTCCAGACCTCCTATCAGGTAGGTTACTTTAAGATCGTGCAGGGATCTTTCCTGAAGTCTTTTATATCCCTGAGACTTTCCACAGGAGGCCAGCACCCACAAGCCCTTGGAGATTCTTCACGAGCAGGATACCACAGCCAGAAGCAGCAACTGCAGGCCAACTCACCCCTCACTCAGAAAAGGCAGCTATCCTCACACAGTCTTTCCACTCTTCTTCTTGGCAGGGTCCTCTTATTCCTTGAAGTAATCTAAAGTGCTGGGGTTTTAGGTGTAGTACTTATACCCCATTTTGTCATTGTTCTCTTTGCTGTAAGTGTCTTTGAACCCAGTCCAAACCAGTCCTGCCCTCCCTGGTGCAGCACGACCACAGGGGGCAGAGACAGCATTGTGAAAAAGGAGACACAGCCTATTCAGGTGCAAGCAAAACTCCTCCCACCACTCTAACTGTAGACCAGGTCTATTCAGCCCTGTAATGAGTTACACAGGCAAGGCAGGAAACACCTCAACCCCCCCCCCAGTGGCTGTCTAGAGCGAATGCACATCCCAGCTCCTGTCACTCAAAGACCAGATACTGAATATACAAACAGCCAGAGGCACACAGAATGGTCTCCCCTTAACAGTAACCATGCACACAAAAACGGGGGTGCCACGCTCAAGAAACAACAAATACCCACACCAGTAAGGCTATTGGTGAAGATGTCAAAAATAGGAGAATCTCACAATAGTGGTGTGTCGGCCTGTCCTTTGAGATAAGAGAAACACAAATTAAAAAATTTGAAAGTATGGCCTCACACACCAACCCTGGTGTCATAATTAATCATCGGCCAACCAACACTCGCCCGATCATTATTATAAGGGGGCAAGTGAGCTTATCAGCTTAAAGTGAGAGCTCTTTGTGAAAAAAGTGTGTAGTGCAAACTAAATTTCTAGGGGAGTCGATATAAGAAGTGAGTGCAAATGAAAAATCCTAACCTCATGCAAGAGCATAAAACTTTAATTAAGAGACGTCTGGGTTGAGATATTAAAATAGTCTGGGGAACTCAAGGTTAATAATGAACCCAGTTCCTAATAAGTCAACTTGTTTCTGGTGCTATTCTGCCCTAATAAAGGTGCTCAGAATTTGTCAGGACCACAATATTCAAAGTCACTACTAGTTGCTCATACCTTACTCAACAACTGAACATATAAACACACTCCAAGGTGAACAAAAAAATATAAGAAAAAAGAACCAGGAAAAAGGGACCTGCACCATAAAGTCAGGTCCTCAATCAGTGTAGGCCAACAGGGCAACTAATAGAGGGGCATAGATCAACCCATGAATGGAACGCAGGGGGCGCACCCTGTAGGCGCACAGTTCTCAAGGTGCCAAATCCCGCTCCATCAACTGTATGGTCTGTCGTCTACTCCTGCCACTGCCTTACATATAAAAGAATGTCAACAGCATAAACTAAGAATGTAATCTGTTTCTCTTTGTATTTGAAGCCATGTATGCTATCCTGTTGTAATTTCCTAGATAAAAAGGCTTGAGTGCTAGAATAAAAAGAAGAGGATAGAGGGGACAACACTGCCATACTCCTCTGTGAAGGGGGAAGGAAGTAGAGATTAATCCATTAACAAACATTGATGCTTTAGGAGATGAATATAAAAGGAAAATTAGATTAATACATTTATTCACAAAACCAAACCAGGTAAGAGTAGAAAAATAAAATTCCAATGCATACGATCAAAAGCCTTCACGGCATCCAATGAGATAGCTGCTAACAAATTTGTATATGTTTTGGATTTGCTCAGAATGTTAAAGAAAAATGTGGTGTTATCTGAAAGATACCTACCTTTAACATATCCTGATTGTTCTTTGGCAATTAAATTTGAGACAAGGGGATCTAGATGTAAAGCAAGAATTTAAGCAAGAATGTTATAATCAGAATTGACAAGGGAAATTGGCCTATCATTTTTATATAGTTTAGGGTCTTTATTATCTTTAGGGACAAATAAAATTATGGCATCTTGAAAAGTACCAGCAGTGGTTTTGGTAGTAGCAAAGAATGTATATAATTGATGTAATTTATGAAGTAACAATTTGGAGAAATAAAGACAAAATTAAATGGGAAAATCATCAGATCTAGTGGTTTGGCCTTTTTTAACAGAATTCATGACATTATGGGGGATCTTCTCAAGAACGGGCGATAATTATCGCAAAACTAGGTTAACGCAATTTTACATAACGCCGTCTATCGCGGGAATCGAACGCCGTGTTAACGGCGTATTCTCAACACACCGTCAACAGGCGATAGTTCCCCGATAACGCGTCAAATGTCTGCGTTAAAATTACCGGGACGCTGATAAAAAAGGAAACCCGAACGTGAAAAAAGTGGCGATGGCCCAACAGCGATAAAAATATCAGCAATAAGCAGCGCCAGGCTTGCTATTCCCACGTCAGGCGGGAAAAATCACCATTAAAGCTGCAAAAAAACCACAAAAAAAACAAAACCCAAACAACTGAGAAGCACCATGGAAGAAGCTGGAGCAACGACAGAGGCCAACCAGAACCCCACAAACCCCCCGGAGGGCCAGCCAGGGACCTCGGGGAAGGAGAGGGGCAAGGAGAAGAAGAAGAGGAACCCACGATTCAGTCCGCAGGAAAACAAGATCCTGATCACGGAGGTGACAGAACACCACCAACAACTGTTCATCACCTCCACTGTGTCAGTGGAAACTAAAAATGCAATATGGCAGTCCATCTTGGCCAAGGTGAATGCATTCGGAGTGAAGAGAAGGGAAGTGGACAACTGCAAGAAGCGCTGGAATGATGTGAAGCGCAAAACCAAGCTGAAACTCGCCAACAACCGGAAAGCCGCAATGCAGACTGGAGGTGGGAGTCCAGCGCCACAGCAGGAGCTGGACAAGATGGAAGAAATGGTGTCCACAGTCATCAGTGGGGAGACGGTGGCAGGAGTTGGGGGACCGGACACTGCTCAACATGACCTGACCCAACAGCAACAGGGTGAGTAACGACCAGGGACTGGGGGGACGGGGGGAGATGGGCACAATGGCACACATGCACAATTAAGTATAGCACAGTACACACCCACAACGACTCTGGATCATGTCCCTGATCTCCTTGGCATACTGCAGCACACATAGAAACAGCAAGTAGGCCCCCGTCGACAATGTGCCCAGAGGGGGCCCTCCCCACACATCACTAATCTCACAACAAACCCATGCACATGTGCTGAACCCAGCAAAGCTGCGGGTCCGTGAGCCACACTGACAATGCAAGTGACACTGCATGACGATTAGCATGGCTGCAGTCCAATCATCATGACATGGTGCACGCCACAACACTGAGGTGGCTGAGTGTGGACCACATCCGTAAAGGAGCAGGTCACACTCTGACACATCCACGTGCACAAACAACCCCTGACGTCAACAAGACATCTGCGGACAAACCATGCCCAAGAGTCCCAACTCCCACCAAGAGCCCAATTTATCCAAGTCTGAAACATCTC